>JAOUZG010030961.1:2122319-2152539 GCA_026289955.1 Argiope argentata | reverse complement strand
TCTTTTAATGGAAGTAAATGTGTTTTAAAGCATCAGAGGAGATTTTGCACTTAGGGAACTTTTAGTAATTTTCCCAATAAACAACGAATACATGCATGATAAGAAATACCATCTTCGGAAAACAGGTTTCAAAGCACTTAGTTTAAGTAGAAAGTACAAAGCTCTGAATAAAATCCCGAAAAAATATAAATAAATGAGCGATAGAAAATTTTGCTAATTTTCAATATGGAACGAGTTCTTGTGGGGAACAACGTGACAAAGTGTGAGAAAGATTTGGAATAAAGTAACGCGTGCAGTATAACGTGTATAAGAAAAACGTAAGGTTGCAATAAAAGTAATAAAACGTTCGTAGCTAGTTATTTTAAGAAAGGACATTTTATTTAACCCTGTGAGCACAGTTTAGTATCATTGTCTTGGTGAATTTTGATTTAATTTCTTGCTTAATGAAGCAATGTTGTGAAAATATCTGTATATGGACTTTTCATCTTTGTTTTTATATTATTATTCTTAAAATAAAGTCATTTATAAATATTTAACGTGTGTAACGTAACTGGGTTTATTCCTCAAAATAGATTTAATGAATATTATTTGTGTGTTAATTAAATAAATATACATTGCTTGGTTATGAATGCTTGGGGACATTTGTAACCGTGACTATATTACCCTAAAATTCTCGTAAAAACCCTGAGAGTATTTTATTTGTATTTTCAGGAAATGAATGTTTCACGTGGTATTTGAATGTAACTGACAAAGAATCATTAGAATTGATAAATTCTGCTCACACTTCTTATTTAACAATTCCGTCTTCCGTGTTTATTTTTCATTATTGAGCGGAGGATTTCCAAACAATGGTAATTTATGTAACTAAATACAATCAGATTTTTTATGTATTAATAAAATTATTTTGCGAGTGTAGATATAAGTTTAATGTGCATGGGAAATTATACATTGATTTCTACTTTCTTGTGTACGAATAGAAAATGACAATTACAATATTCCTAGAATAGAGAAAATATTGAAAATTGTCAAGCAATTTAAAATCTAAAATTCACACCACCCAAAGTTTTAAAATCTCATTTTTTTGGCGTTATGTCTGTTTTTCCATCTGTTTGGCTATGAACATGGTAACTCAATACAGATGAAGTATAGGTACTTTTAACAAAATTTGAAGTTTTCAGTCAACTTTTGAAGAAAATCAGTTAAGAAGAATTCGGTTTTTCCGGCTGTTAGAATCCAAGAGAACTCTATAACTATAAAAAGTAAAGAGCTAGATACATAACATTCGGCACGCAGGTTTAACAGCGCTGGCACAGAGGTAGCGCATCTTCCACGGGATCTGGACGTCCCTGGTTCGAGTCCCGATTAGGAAATTGTTGTTCTTCTGTGTTCTATCTTTGAGGTGTGTGAAAGTGTCTCCTTCTAAAAAGGGGCTCTGCAAGAGAATGTGAAGAGTGTGTAGTTAAAGTCGTTCTCTTGGCCCTAGTTGGCGCTACTTGAAACAAGAGACGCTTATTTCAGCTTAAATCCGCTGACGCATCATCGGGCTTGTCCATGGCAAAGGCCCTTAGTAACAACAACAACAAGGTTTAACAACTAAAATGTAAATGCTTTCAAACTTTGAACTAAATTTTTGAAAGGTTTACTTCATGTCGGTCTGCACTTACACATGCGCGTAAATGCAATAATTCATGGGCGCATTGATTTAAATCAATGAAATTTGGTACGGGATCTCAAACTTATGCTATGCGTTCAACTTTGGTTTCAACTGGTTGAAAGAAAAAAAAAGACGTCCGAAGTATATACTCACGCAATAGATTCAGTAAAAATAGTAGATTAAGAAAGATCTATACTTCGCTATTGTGTTCGCCAATGACGAGCAAGGCATGAGTTTTCTTTATTCAAGGTCCCCGATTTTATGCAGGAGGGAGGGGGATAGAACGGACCTTTATTGGATGTTATACGAGAACATTTTAAGTGAGAACATTTCCGAATTATTTTAATAATTAATCCTTTCATGCGAGTAATCGAAGTGGTTTGAATTTTTTAATCGACACAAATCTTTCAATTTATAAAAGTTAATTACAAAAAGGGTAAAATCGCAAAGTTCTTTATTTTTCTAATTATTTAATTACTATCCTTGTGTTCAAAATGTAACTAGTGAAATATGCTCATATTGCCTACAGGGTTTCTCATTATAAATTACATGCCATAAATATCTACGTAATAAATAAATACAAAATGTTGAATCACTTTTCCCGAAAAGAGAACTTTACTTTCACCTACTAGATGAATCTCCAAATATTATTACTTCCGGTTCAGGTATCGTCTTCGTCGTCTGAAGTTGGCTCTGCGAGTCCCATCCTCGACTAGTCCTTTTAAACTAGTAAATAAAGCTAATCTTAAGTGTAGGGAAACTTTATCACCAGCCTAATATAAACTTACATATGTTTTTATTTTGCATTCTATTTTTTACTTCACTTGATTATTTCTATGTTGTAAAAACGAAATTTTGTAACGCCCTAAAATTTCAGAATTTTAAGGAATTTGTATTTTTATGAAGATAATACCCTGTTTTAATGTCTATATTAGCCCATGGATTAATTTTAAATATATTCTGATTCTATGACAAAAGAGTTTCTAGTAATGAAGATATGAAATAATGGGTTAGCAGATCTCATGGTATTTACTAAGCCCAATAAATTACACTCTGCGGATTCGTGGTCGGAAGGCTCTAGATACGGAGCTCGATTTCGAAAAAAAGTTTTTGTCTCGGACACGCGTTTACTGTAAGCCAAATTATCGATCCCGTCAGCGAAACGCTGACCGGCCGTCACAGACTCCCAATGCGGTGAGAAGGCTTAAAGAAGAGGTGCTAGCGAAAATGACGTCCTCATCCTCTGGCTGGTTTTTTAAAAAAACCTCTGGTGTTACTTCCAAACGGGATGTTAATATAACTAAGATAAATCATAAATTAAAGACTGAAAAGAAGGTAATAACAAGAACTTTTTAAGAACATAAAAAGCAAAAAATTAATATTAGTATACTTTAAAAAAACATTGAAACATTTTTTTTTCTCATAATTCTAGAGTAAAACAGTAACAAAAGTGTAAATTTTCTGAAAATAATTCGATAGTTTCAACACTTTTCATTCTTAATAAAATAATACGAATTTCTATCAGCAACGTAACTAAACGTACTAATGTACTAAAACAGTAACGTAAAAGCGTAATTTTTTAAAAAAATAATTCGATAGTTCTAACACTTTTCATTCTTAATAAAATAATACGATTTTCTATCGGCAACGTAATTAAGCACACTAACATACTAAAATAGTTACTTAAAAGCGTAAATTTTCTGGAAATAATGCGATTTTTCTATCAACAACGTGACTAAGCGTTCTAAAACAGTAATTAAAAGCATTAGTTTTTTGAAAATAATTCGATGGTTTTATCATTATTCATTCTAAATAAAATAATACGATATTTCTATCAGCATTTCACTCTTTAATTTTGTGTATATGTATACCCAAATTTGGATGTCGAAATATCTTGATAAAATAATTTATTTCCTCTCTTTATTTTTATTGTCTTATGTAAACATGTACGCTCGTGAAAATATGATTGAAGAATTATATAAAAGTGGGAATTTTTTATTGTTTATTTGAAAGAGCAATATTTACGAAACTTTTCACCTGATTATAGTTCTTCGATTCAAATTAACATGCATGAGATAAGAAAACGCTTAAAGCTAAAAGAGGTAAGTAAGTTAATCAAAAAAAACATTCGCTATTTTCTTGACATAATATCTTAAAATATAGAATATGAAACTCGAAATATGAAATTTTATGTGTCAAGTAGCATCATATATGGCAAGATTTCTTTAACCATAATGTTAAAATACTTCACTTCTGGGTATATGTATTAACGAATGATTTTAGAGAATAATCTTATCTTCAGTATTGTAGCATTTGAGGGGGAGGGCGTAGACGACCCATGAAACAGTTTTTGTGTACGCCATGGAGATAAAATATTAAGGCATTGGTTCCATTTTTTTAAGCCCAAAATATTAAAACACGCAGAAAGAAATGATACCTTGCCCAGGGCGCCATTTGTAGTTTTTAAGTCACTGATGACAACTAGAGGGTTTAAAAAAAATTAACGTTTTCCACTTATGCAAATCTCTCATTTTAACCCTCGAGGGGCGAAAAAAGCCCATTCACCCTTTCTCTTCCACTGCTTATCTGGCTGGTAATTTCTTCAAAATTTTTAATTAACTATTAAGAACAGATGTTTCAGAAGCTTTTTTAAATGTTTTTCAGTTATTAAAAGCATTCCAAGAATTTAGTTGTGTTCTTTTTAAATAATTTTTCAAACTATAGTTGAGTGAACAAGTTCCGCAAAAGAATTGTTTCAAATAAAATTTTACTCCTTCCCCTTTTTTTCCGAGGTTTGAATTACTATATTTTTTAACCACAAAGCAAAAAAAAATGATTAAATTGTGCATTGTTAAACAACGCGCACCTCTTTGTATAGCGTGTTACGTGACGGGC
Source organism: Argiope argentata (assembly GCA_026289955.1). Classification (NCBI taxonomy): domain Eukaryota; kingdom Metazoa; phylum Arthropoda; class Arachnida; order Araneae; family Araneidae; genus Argiope; species Argiope argentata. Next base: position 2,147,990 of record JAOUZG010030961.1, on the reverse strand, counting down.
AAGCGCGGATTATTTTCAAGACAACACCACTGCTTCTTTTATTACCTTTTCGCATCTTATTTTTGTGATTTTCAACCCATTTGAATATTCCGCAATAAAAAGAAAAAAAAAATCCTTTGTTATTTCACCCACACGAATCCCGATTGCGCGCAAAGCAAAAGAGTGCTTGACCGAGACCTTCGCCTGTTGCTGATCCAAAAAAGCATCGCGACGTAGTCTTGCTCCAAAAAGCGCTACATCGCCAACACTGGCGCGGAAAAAAAATTCACCTGTCGCCGTTGTTGAAACCTGACCCAAAGGTTCTCTCTTTGGCCTCCTTCATTGGCTCCCGCTCTGTGACGTCAGAAAGCAGAAAGTGCGCTTGCGCGAACTTCTCACGCACGTTGTGCTTTCTCCGATGGATGGCCATAGATTTGCAGGACCGTCTTGAGTAAAGGAGGTGAGTCTATTTTTGGTTACTTGTCAGATTCGTCAGCTCTTGGCTTCGGGAACTTATCCCGATTCTGCTTAGTTTATTTTTATTTTTTTTACTCAATTCCAAGCATTTGTTTTTTAATGAACTATTAGTTGACAATAATTACTCTTTCCTTCTTATACCTTAATAAATGCCTTTTTCAACTTAATTTTTGAACGAACTTCGCTCCCATGAGTTTCTAAAATAAGGAAAATTACTCTTTTCCTCAAAATGATGTGTTTTTTCATTTGCCAAATATTTATCGGTTCTTGAACATAGCGTATTGTTAATATTGTTTATGATTTTGTATAAAGAATTTGCCTTTTTGCTTTCAATTTAAAACTTTTCGCACAGTTTGAAAATGTTTTAAACTTTTAATTTTATGGATAAAGTGCTGAAAAAAATTTCTTGAACTTCACTATTGAAAAATAGCATCCGTACCTTTTACTTTTCTCTCACTTGATTATTTGTTGAATACTCATACAGTTTAGTTATATCCCTGTTTACAATTTTTTGATAATATTCCCTTATGAAATTTAAACAGTTCTAATCAAAGAGGACGGATATTTGTTTTCAACGAGTTCTTTATAGATTGATAAGCGTAAAACTCAAAGTATGTCATAATGATTTGATTGAAATAATTTTTTGAGAGTTGTTGTAGTAAAGCTGTTTGTCCGGAAAAGTTAACGAAAAACTACTGTTTGTGCGGTACTTTTTCGGTTGCTCTACTTAAGCTCAAGAGCATATGGTTAGATATTAATACTTCGCCCCCCTTCTCCTCCCCCCCTGCAATTTTGGTATTTTTTTCTTTCACTCAATTACTTGTTTTTTATTTCTTTTGATCATTTTTTCAGAATCTTGCGTTATGTAAAAATACATAAGAGTTATTAATATAGTTTACTATTATTGTTCGTTGTTATTTTTATATTGCATGTTTACGCTGCAATGATTTATTGAAGATGATTTAGGAATTTGCATAAAGTTATTTTAGTGTAATATCTCCATTACAGTTTAACTTTTTATTTTCTCACTTTCTTCTGTTTGCTTGCTTTCGTATTATATTTTTATAAATTTGTCATCTTTAATGAATCATGACTTAAAATTAATATAATAGCATCTGCATGTATTTTTTCATTTAGCAATCATTTTATTTGAATTTTCACAAATAACCTTGGTTATTTAAATTTATAATATTAATATATATTTAATAACCTCTGATATATTTTAAAAAGTACATATCTTTGCATTATTCATGTTTTTACATGCTTGCATGTCTGTTGTACGGAATTTAACTATTTCATTGTTTTTTTTAATTTCTTGAATTAAAGTTATATATTTTTTAATATCAATAGATGATATTATTTTGTTTATATTTAATTTAATTGTTTATTCTTTTGAAAATTATGAAAATATCAGCGGGGCTGCATGAAAACGTTTGTGTCATGCTAACCTCTAAGTAACTTATTCATAAACTACGTAACTTTAGAAGAGAACTGCAATCTGTAATGGTTTAATACTTGATGAATTCGCTATTTAATTATAAAACTATATTAATGCACATTTTATTATTTTTATTTTACGCTATATACTGTATTGCTTAAAAACTGATGAAAAAGTAATCTGAAAATTTTTAGGAAGTTATTTCTGGAATGAAAGCATTTAAATTTCTGTTCTGTGTATTTTTTAAGGCAATTTTCGTTTAAAATCATGTTTATCGTGACGAAATTTGTTTTCTATGCAGTTTGTTAATTGTAACATGCATACATTCGTAGATAACTGGATCTTTCTAAAATTAAAACGCATTTCATTCAAAGTAAAAATGATTTCTCAGATTTCTTGATTAAAATGTAATGAATTTTTACTGATTTAAAAAAAAAACTCGTGCCTTAAAAATCGAAATCCGCTCTATACTGTGCTTCTCCACATGTAAATGCTGCTTTACTGCAGTCATGGAAGTTACGCGGGAATACGATGAAATTACCGGAAATAACGAAAGGGGCTTCCCAATCCCGGTCTAACTTTCGGTTCACTGGCAAAATTACTTTTTCTCTTTTGTTTTTACTTTTATTCCTTATTTATTTATTTAGCAGTTCAGTAAACGTTATTTTTTTATTTCATTTAATTAATTCATTTTTTTTAATATCCTGAATGCGATTTACTATTTTAAAAAAAATACCTGATTCGATTTATAAAATATTTCATCGTAAATCTCTTATTAATTTTGTTAGTTTAACATTAGTTATTAAAATGTTTGATTAATTTCTATTTTAATTATTCATTGGATCGATATTGATCGTTTCAAGATATTTAAATGAAAATATTTTCGTTATTGTATCTATTTCCGATACAGTCAATATTTCATAATGAAGTGAGCAATTATTTTTTTTTCTCAAATCAATAATGAATTCCATTTTTAAAATTTACTTTACTTAAGATGTCGAAAGTAGCGTTTGCACAATCAGAAGCGCAAATCGGTATCCAGAAAGGCAGTTTTTATTGATTTTTTTAAATTTGTTCTTTAGTTAACGTTCTCTTTCTATTCTTTGAAATATATTTAATCTTAAATAAGTAAGGATAAATATATATTTCTAATCTGGATTTCCATATTATACTATAACTAAAATAAAAATGTCGGTATCAATTATTAATACTATTTAAGGACTTTCTACTCGTTGAGGCTTTAAATAAAAATTATTTTTATGTATTTATATGATGACGTGATGTATTAAACGGTTTTTCAGAAAATAAAATTTTAAATATTATTAAAATCAAAATTTAGCAATAATATATAAATGCAAACCCATTTTTAATAACTTAAGTGAAAGTTTTAGGATATCTTCTAAATTAAAAACTTAAAACTTTTATTTCTCGAAAATCATTTAATCAGGATACTCACACATTATTACCTACTTCGACAACGACTTTTTTCAATTGTTTTATTAAAAAATTATATTTATGAATTTATTAATAAAAAATAACATTATGTAACATAATTTATTACTTGAAATTAAGTTATTTCAGACTTCAAAAAGCAGACAACTTAGACAATTCGCATTGCTAAATTTTTTACTTATTTTTCATTCAACGACCTTTCATTAAAATAAGCTTAGACTGAAAGTAAATATTTTAAAGATAATAATTTTCATAATCTCTGGGAATTGAGTATGCTTTTTCAGCATTGATTTAAAATTTTCGCATCAATAATTTCAAATTTCGTAAAAACGCTCTTTCTCCAACGCACGTGCTTTTGCTCAAACGAGTCTCATCTTATCGCTTCCAGTGCCATCTATTGGCAAAATATATAACGAAAATTCGGAAACTGGATTCGTTTCAAAATAATTACAATAACGTACTAGATTAAATATAATTCTAAAGATTTATGAAAATTAGAAGATATGAGGTATATGAATTCAAAATCTTTTCCTTTTAAAATAATGCAAGCCGTATGTTTGATAATTAATTACCGCTTATGATTCGGAAATTTCCTCTAATATATCAAAGCAATTTGGGAAGATTTTTTTTTCTTTTTTTTAATCAATAAAAATTATTGACAATTTTCATTTTAAACTTTATAATTTAAAAACATTTTAGTCCCCCTAGCTGCTTTTACCATTAATATTGGTTATTAAAATATTTTGTTCTGGTGCTAAAGTATTATATTGAAAATTTAACTAAATTCAAAAAGATTATATTTTTATTTATTTTCCGAATAACTTTCAATATATATTTTTTAATTCGAAAACAAATATGAAAATTAATGCATATATTATTACATAAAGTTTAAATAAATTAGAATATTTGGATTAAACACAATGAATTACATATGTTGTTAATATTGAGGTTATTAAAATTTGCTCTGATATTCCAAATGGACTTCAATTCGATTCGACTTCGATTACCCTGTTAAACAAATTTTTCAAAAAAAAAACTTCATTACTTTTAATTTTCATCAACCTTCTCATAATCTCTAATAAAAGCAAAAGGATTCTTGTAAATGAATGCTCATCAAATGAATTAAATCTTTTTTTTTCTCCTAGAAGGAATTGAAACAGTTTATTTCTATCCTCTCCTAATACCACAAATCTGAAACTTGAACAGATTTTTTGAGAAATAAAATGAGTCAGATTTTCATTTGATTTTTTTCTTTAAATATAATGAGAAGACGGTTTTAGAATTTGTAATGATAAATTCATTAAAATTAAAAAATACATACAGATTTTTAATTCTTGTCAATTATCCGTTGGAAATATTTGACAAATAATTATGTATACTGTGAAACATATGTATACTCCACATTTTAAATGTTATCAACAAAAATGTTAATTTTTCCCCTCATTATACTGTAAACTAGTAAAATGTCATTAATCCCCTGAATGAAATCCCTTAATATGAAAAAAACCGTTTTCATCAAAACTTCTGTTAAAAATCCAATTTCTTGCAATGCCACAATGTTTGAACAATAACAAAATCATCATTCAGTATTCAAATTCGAACTAAAAATCCTTCAACTAATATATTAATATCTTAATTAACTAATAACTTAATGCAATATCTAGGTTCGAAAATTTTCAATTGAAAATAAATACTCATTACTTTATTTTATGACAAACACGTATTCATAGCTATTAATTTTCAAGAATTCGAATCCCACACGTAGGATAAAGCTCTACTCCCCATTTCCAACCGAAATTCAGCTGAGTGGGTCAGTGACCGAAACTAGCGAAACAATCGCCTTTATGATGCCCAACACTGATGGGACGAATGCTGAATATTCCCGACGAGAAGAGTCAAGACAGAACTCTGTTCCATTTTTGGTCGGAGTTCTTTTACCCGCGTCACGTGTGAATTACTTCTGTTGTAGGTCAATGTTTCACGAAGAGATGCCTCCCAGAGATGGAAACTTTTTCCTCTTCCAACTCTGCAACTAAAAAGCGTCCATCGAAAGTTGACTAGGGGCGTTATGCCGCTAATTCCATGTTTATGACGCAGAGAAACGGCACGCCACTCCTCCTGTTTTCGAAGCAATCACTGATTGCTTCCCACAGAATATTTGATCTCAACCGCTCCATCGCATAGTATTCTGACATAGCTTTCTATGGGGGTTTTTTCTCTTTGAGTTTTTTGTTATAATTCTTACTTGCTAATTAAGAGCTTAGATTTTTTAATGTTGTTTTAATTATTTCCCTTTTTCCTCTTTGGTGTCCCTTTCCAACGCTCTTGTCCATATTTATTTCACTATCCCACCCTAGTGGAGCGATTATGCTTATATTGTTGGTTCATAAGGGAGCTAAAAAGAGATTTACCGAATTCTGTATGTGACAGAGATCTCATCTTGCCCTAATTCTTTGTATGATAAGTATTAACGTCAAGTTCAGTTTCTGTTGATAAAAACATGAGCTTTTTTTAGCATGTTATTGAAACCTATTGGGCTAATTCAAAGACGCCTTTGAGTATTTCCATTCCATGGACTTATCTTACTAATTCCAATATTCGATATTACTTTGGAGCTGTTATTCGATTATCAAGTTGGTACAAAAAGAACTTTATTACCAAGAAATTTGCAAGAGTATTAGTATTAATTAGTGTTGAGGTTCATTTGCTAGTTTAATTTTTCTTCCGAGATAAAATGAGATTTGTTAAAGAACTCGGCATTTAATGAAAACTTCTTTTCCTCTTGGGTTCTCGTGCCATATAAATGTTAGCACCAATTCTCATTCGAATAGTCTCTTGTATGAGAATTTTTTCGAGACTTGTTGACCTAATTCAAGGTCACTTTTAAAAATCGGCATTCCACGGCCTTGTCGTAGTAATTCCCCTATATCATCATATGATTAACTGACGAATGGGAACAAAATTTAAAATTTTAATTTGTTTTTCAAAAAAAATACGTTTCATGGTTATTCTTCGTACTAACTATTATTACTTAGTTTTTTTTTTAAAAAAATGTTAAAAGAAGCTAAAACTCAGATTATTTCAGTACTCAAAAATAAGAAATAGTTATCTAGAAATTATTAAATTTTTAATCTGTAATTATTGAAACGCCTTTTTGGAGTTAAAATATAAATTTTAATTTATCAAAAATCATATAAAACTTTTTTTTTCTATTCCATGAAATTCGTATTAATATATAAATTCAAACTCGTTTAAAAAATTATTAACTATAACAATAATTTTAGATTGTAAAGGTCTGTGTTACATTTACAACAAATTTCCGTTAGTACATAGAGAAACATAAAAATATGATTTTTATCTCATATTTTTTTACATTAAATTATCTATAATAAAAAATAGCAAAAAAAGCATTCATTAATAATATAGTGAATTTCTTTCCTTTTTATTTAGAACTTTTTGATATTATTGCCTTAGCGTTCCTAGAAGAGTTCATTCTAGACACATTTTTTCTATAGTTTTTTTTTCCTCCAACAAAAAAAATTCTTAAATTTTCATAAAATTTTTCTTTCTTTTTTAAATTGTCATCTATTTAGTTCCAGAAATCTACACAAACTTTACTAATATAATAAATTTCTTTTATTTTTATTTCGAACTTTTTGATTTACTGCATTAGCATTCCTAAAAAAAGTCCATTCTAGACACTTTTTTTTCTAGTTTTTTCCCCTCAAACCAAAAAAAAAAAAAAAACTTAAATTTTCATAACATATTTCTTTTTTAAAAAAAATGTCATCTATTTAGTTCCAGAAATCTATACAAACATTGGCTGATTTCCAAAAACGTATATATTTAATAACAAAAATTACTCAATTTCGAAGAAATAACTAAATTAACTGGATTCTACGTTAAATGTTTCGTTTTAAATTCTCATCACTTTAGGTAATGCATGCATTAAAACCTTAAAACTTATTGTTAAGTGTTGTTCCCTGTTGTCCTAATGTACTTTTTGCTCGAGCCCTGTTCCAAATTGAAACAAAACTCAAAAAACGGAAAAGTGTAACTCGTTCATCGGGCGCAACAAAGAACGAGCAAAAAAAGGCCGTTTTGATAGCCCACTGGTTGAAAACCGGTCCTTTTTAAGTTCCTAAAAGCATCCCATAGTTTGACCGGCAATATTTTGTGAGAACATTGGATTAGAAAATGTCCTCATTTTTGGTTTCGCCCGTTAAACTCATCTTGACAACAAATCAACTGAAAGCTCTTTGTTTTTATTTTCCATTTCTCTTGTTTGTATTTCTGGCATGAAGCTGGCATTAATGCAAACAGACTTTGAATAATGAAAATTTTATTTAGAGGCGATTGTCAATTTGCTTTTCACGTATTAAAACTTTCTGCTTAACAAAATGCTAACAGTCTAATGATCTTCAAAAAAAAAAAAAAAAAAAAACGCCAACTTACCATTCATTAGCGGGTTTGAAAGTTATTTACTCAATTATTTAATTGATTGATAAATCTACTTTTGATTTTATTGTCAAAAACGGTTGCTCGAGTTTTAAATTCTTTGAAAGATCCTTTATGTCACAATATTTTAAAAAATTATTTCGGAAAAGACTCATTAATGATCTCATGATCTTTAAGAAATCAAATGCCACAAACTAATCGTTACTTAGCAGATCTGAAAACTATTTACTAAATTGATTAATTGATTGATAAATGCGCTTTTGATGATAAATCTCGAGTTTTAAATTTGGTGAAAGATCCTCTGTTTTGAAATTTTTAAAAAACTATTTCGGAAAAGACGCACTAATTGTCTCATGATCTTTAAGATAAGAAATGCCGCTAACTAACCATTCATTGGCAGATCTGAGAGCTATTTACTCAATTAATTAATAGATTGTTAAATCCGCTTTTGATAATAAAGCTTGAGTTTTAAATTCTATGAAAGATCTTCTATTACGAAATATTTTTTAAAAATTATATCGGAGAAGACGTGCACGTAAAATATATATTATGGAAACAATTATTTTAATCGCTTCGGGATATTTAACGCTATTCAAATAGTGTGTAAGGTATTCATAGGTAATATGATAGATGTGTCATTTTTCACAATTCCGGTTTAAAATGATTGAAAGTTATTGCATAATTTAATATTTAATTAGCAAATTACTGGAATTTTTAAATCATATTTTAATGAATGAATTTCTTATAAGTATTTAAATATTTTAATTTCATGAAATGAATTACAACAGAGTTAAATAAACTAGATTAAAAGTTAAGATCAAAATGAATATATTTTCGGATAAGTGTTATATGCTTTCGCCATATTCTACTTTAAAAAACACTTTCTAATTCTTTTTATTGATGTTTATAGTTTATACATACTATTCACAATCTACCACCAAGAAATATTGTATAAAGTAATTTTTTTAATTTAGAAGGTTTAATTAACACGATTTGTAACGAAATAATCTGAGTAGGATTTGAGCCCTAACTATGAAGAAGAAGCAAAAAAAAATACATATCATATTGTTGATTCAAGATTCGTATAATTTGCCTCTATTTTTTAACTATTACTTTTTCGCTGATTTCAAAAATTACATAAGGAGTTAAAAGTTTGTTGATCTTAGAAAAGCCATTGATTACTTATAAATTTTTAAAAACAGTTGAAAAAGAATGATAAAAAAATAAAGGCTCTGAGATTTAAAGTTAAAATTTGTGATATACATATTTTTTCGTTTTGCACTTATTACATATTTTACTTTTTTTTTGTAGACATTCATTTTTTTTGTGCGTGTGCGCGCTTGTTTAGAATTAGCTTAAACTTTTCTTCAGTTTTCTTTGTTTCTATCTGAAGTCAATTTTCATACTCGAGTCCGCCCAACTGATTAATCATGTCCATTTGTGCGAAGGTTTATCATTAAATGTTTTTTCACGTAATTTCTGATTGGCCAATTGTAGTACGATTAATTATTCATTTTTTTCTACGTAATCTAAATCGCCATCATGTTTTTATCTTTTACTTATTTAACACTTATTTTTTTCTGATTTTTTGAAACTCTTCTGTTTTATATTTTATTTTGTTTTTGCTTAATTGATGAATGACAGAGACGCATTATTCATTTAATTTATACGTGATCAAAATTTCAATTCAACGTCTTAACAGTGATTATGAAAAAATTTCTTTTTTTTTATGAGCTGCCGTCCACCCAATCTTTTAAAACTAAACTCTAATTATCCGCTTTGAAAGTTTACGCAAAAGCAATACCCCTTCAGGCTGGCATTTTAAAGGAAAGTGATAAATATGTGAGCTGCTTTCACCGACGGCCTAATGCTGGAAGTGGGTCGCCATATTTCCTTCTTCCTATATCCACATGCACCGGAACCAAATTTATGCTGATCGATCTGAAAAGTTTCCCTGTTTATCTTGAACTGAATACAAAATGTATCTTACTGAATCTTCGTTATTGAACTCTCTAGACCGGGAGGGAATTTTAAACGGCAGTAATTAAGCGACTTTCAATAACAAGGTTGTGTGTTTTGAAACCAGCTTGCGCGAAAACGACAGTCCGAACAGTTATTAATCAGTTACTAATGAAACGACCTACATAGGTAATTCCTATGGAAAACGCCTCGTGTTATCAATTTAAGAGTTTGATTAAGCCGTAGGTAAAAATTTGCTCTCAAGAAAATAATATATCTAAGATTCTGTTTTAACGATTCATTCTAAAAAAAGCGAGCAAAATGTTGCCTTTTTCAAACTTCTACTATAATCTCACACTCTCCACACACACACACACATCTTTTACAAATTTTCAATCATTAATAAAATGCTGTTCATTCATCCAATCATGTTCAAGTAAATTTTTTAAAACTTGTATTGGATGGCATTTGATGTTAATACAGTTTTTTCAAATATTAATTAATTATTTTTTTATTAATTAATTAAAAACTTACTTTCTCGCCAAAAATCTTCATTTCCCCACCACCAAATAAGTAAAGAATTAATTTTGTTTTTTCCCAACACTAATGAGGTTAGGCTTAACATGTTTTCAGCCGATTATTTTAAATGATTCTGTTTATTTTCATAATGTTTGATGAATTTAATACTGAACATTGTTAATTAATCGATTTTTTCCTATTAATTTTGAAGTATTTTCGAATTGAAATAATACAGAATAAAGAAAATTAGAAATTTCTAATCTGTATTGCTTTCCCCCAACTGGAGTAGAAAAATCACGCATTTTGTATTGCCACAATTGGCTTTGAATCCTCAATTGGCGTTGAAAATTCAAAGGTAGTATAATTTTTTGACCAATATTTATAGTAATTGAAATCGTTAGACCGGGATAGTCTAATTGTTATGGCGTTGGATTCCCGCTCCTTTTGCTGCGAGTTCAAACACCATGTATAGAAAGGAGAATGGAAAATTGCCAAGAAATTCAATTTCTATTTTGCTACTTAATACTGTGACTCTGTCATATTTCTATACATATTTATATTAATTGTAATTATTTAATAAAGAGTAACTAAAATAAAAAATTTCTTTGTTAACCTAAGTAGAAATTGGTTTTAAAAAATGCTTTTTATATGACTTGTTACTACTTAAAACGTAAAAATTTGTTTTATAAAAATTCGAAGTTTCTAGCTTTGTTATCGAGACTAATTCTGAGATAATCCCATAGTTTACAGTGTAAAATGTCTGTACTTTTAAGTTAATAGAAAAATTTAGATTTTTAAATTAGTTTGCTGAAACTAAATTTAAAAATCAAGTAATGCTTTTTCTTAAATGTATGCCGATATTTTTGTTACTGTAAAAAATAATAGCATAAATCTTAGATGTTAATTGGAAGAAAATGCTGTAATCGTTGTCTTGATTAATTAGTAAAGCAGTTTTCCTTTAGATTTTTAACTTAATTGAATGGTTTTGTTGCGGGTAAACATAGTTCAACTAAAGAGTTGCTATTTTTTACTTCTAGTTGCAGTACTTATGCTTTACGTTATTTAAGTAACGGGAAAAAGAAAAAGTGAAGCAAAAAATGAAACTCGTAATTAAATCTGAATCTTCTAAAATCAACTTACTAAAAATAATTATCATTTCTAATCATTAAAAAATCGATTAGCTTTTTAAAGACCATGCCAATAATTCTACAAAGGATTATAATTTTTTAAATGAATATTTAAAATAGAAATACAAGATTCTTGTTAATTTTTAGCTCGAACTAGCAACAGCAAAAAAAAAGATATATATGAATAAATAAGATTATTTATAGAAGATACAAAATCATTTTGTATAATCATTTAAAACAATCACTTTCTGTACGTTTCTTTTTCTTGTGTACGTTTCTACGGTCTGTTAACACTATTGTAAGGCGTATCAGATTTAGCGAGTTGAGAGACAAGATAGACTATTTTCGCATTTTCCATTGACACGTTTTAATCTGATGGAATTATATTTCTTTACATAGAATAAAAAATGCCCGACAATTTAACACTATTGTCATCTAGTCATGTAAGCACATACAATGTTTTTCAATCTTTTGTGCTTTCGTGTCATCATTATTCATAACTGGACGCATGCGACAAATGAAAAAAGGTTCACGTAGCAGATTAGTGTACAGCAAGGATTTGCTTGCAAAACATCCTTTCGCTTTGATGAATTTGAAAGGCTGTCGCTATATCCTTTATTGTGTCGATTTGTTTTATTGTGAAAAGGATGAATAAAAAGGAGAGAAAACCGAATAAATCCGTTTTTTATTTTCTTTGTTGACATTGCTCTCTTTTACAGAGGTTTTTTTTCCACAGATGCGTATCACAAAATTGTTAATTCTAGATTTTTATTATGTAACTATTTTTAAATTGTTCGCAACTTATAGTTAATTTAGTATTTAATCTATCCCTAAAATATTTTAATTTTTTCAGCAGGAATTGAGTTTAGATTTTTTTTTCCAATAAAGATATTGGGCTCTCTTTCAGTAACTTTAAGTTCCACTCACAAAAAAAAACTTTTTTTTTCCTTTTATATTTATATAAACATTTCGATATATTTTTGATTCCTGTTGTTACATTCGCTAATATTTCATTTATTAATTACGTAATACCATCCTTCCTGTTCATATATTCTCACAATTTCAGCTAATGCTTTGCTTTGATTCGTTTACTGTTAATTGATTTACATTTATAAATTAACTGCCATTATTTGTTGTGAGACTGTTAAAGTCAAATCAAACTGAACGATTGAATTGAAGGAACTGAAGATTTTTTATATCACTTTAAAGTGTTCAGCAATTTGAATCGTAAATAGACAGTCCTTATTTGAACAGAAAAATACCTTTCATCCATTTAAGACAAGATCTTATGCAACGCCTCCCATTCTTAAGTTCACTAAATGATCTGTCGTGAACGAATTCCGGCCTCAAAAAAACCACTCCACAAATGTCTCAAAAGGTATCTCACAAGGATTAGGTCCAGTCTCTGATCAATGTCAGGAGCCTCACGAACTGACTAATGGTAGTTAATGTTTCCCGATGTTGAGCACTTTTCGTGATTTGATGTAGGTGGACATGGATGGGCAGGTTTTCAAGTCGCTCTCAAATCGTGACCTTAAAACCAACCGTCTCATTTGCAATCAGAATGGGTCAGTTTGACTCTGACCCATGTATAAGGATCACTTCAGCAGTTGATTTAGGAGATAATCTTAAATTTCAAATAGATCACTACATTTACGATGTAGTCTCGAAGCCAAGGCATACCATAACAAAGTTTAGTGGAGTAGTTTCTAGACCATATCCATTGTGAAGACAATGCTTATTTAATAGAGCAGTCAAGTGGACTGTTACAAAATCAAAAAAGAGTTCCTACTGACCATGAAAGACGTCGGTACTTCGAGTTTAGATCGTACCCTTAAGGATCTGTAGAAATTTATTTTAACTCAGAAGAACACTTAACTGAAGTTTTGAAAGCCTTTGAATAGAACTGAGATCCATTCAAACTGACAAATTTTAAATATTGTCTTTTTTCAAAAGGCCATTATTTAATCTGAATCATTTTACGAAGAATATAATTGCTGTTTAATTATAAAATACTAAAATTAAAGAATTAAATTGAAGGAATAGTTTCTTATATTCTTTTTCTTTTACACTTGCTCCACTGTTGTAAGAATGGAATTTTTTCACACTGCACCCTTACAATTCTATAAATAGCCATAAGAAAATTCACTCAAAACCAATATTTGTTTTGCCTTTTGTATTAACATTTCTATTAAATTTGTAAACAGATGTACATTCATCATTTGCTATTTTGATAATTTTTAGATTCATCACATCATCTGTCATTTTTAGTCTTTTAATCATACAAAAATGATTTTAAAAAACAAGGTATCGCGAATGATTAGATAATGCTACAGTGCGGTATGAAATCTCAAATTTTATTGATTCAGAATATCCTCATTGACCGTTATGCTCTGTGGATAACATCCAGAACTTTACTCTACTGTTTCTATTATCCCGTTGTTTTGCTCACTTTTTTAAATATTAAATGTAAACGTAATATCACCAGTGATGTTTTTAATTTTGTTTTATCTCCGCCCGACAAAATATTCTTTGTCATAAACTCATTGTTCTTTTAAGGCATTTGTTGTTAGGAAATCAAAAATAAGAGTTTATAAAATGTCCATGAACTTGAGCATGAGAAAGTAAACTTCCGATTGTCTTGAGAGATGAATAACATTTTTATTATATTTTTGGTAAGCATTTGATTATTCTTTTGAAGTAAGAATTTCTTAATGTTAAATTAAAAACGAATTTTTACCTAAATGACTCTTGTTTAGGATTTAGAGATATTCCATCTACTTTAACAAATATTTCATCATTAATATACATTTCAGCAAGTTCGTTGCATTTTTAACAGCTTCTGAAACAGATGAAAAATAACTATTAAAATTTGTCTTTTTAATAAAAAAAATAGTTTAATTCCTACGTTTTTTTAAATCTAACTGTATTTTTATTAATTTTATGTCATCATTTTTATATCTGTATTGCTAATATTATTAAGATTTTGTTCCATTCTACTTTCTCAAAACGGCTTTTAATAGCTGTTTTTGAATACAAAACCTAAGCTGCAGAAAAATTCATTTAAGTTTTCTTAGAAATATTTATTTAAAATAAAAATGTTTCAGTGATCTGCTACTTGAAATTAAGGCACGAGTGACAAATGTGCTATTCCTTTTACTATTTTCTAATCATCAGTGTATACCATAAATAAATTAAAAAAAACTGAAAAGCAATATTTAATGGCTAGTCATTTTCTTTATTTATATATTTTCATCTTTAATCCACAATTCTCATTATAGAGCAACATCACCCTTACCTATTTCTATTAAAACCTAGTTAATATCAAATGGCATTCTTCCCCAAACCTGTTCAAAGATAAAATTCCGCAATATCTCATTTAAACTTTTTATCTCATCGCATACTTTCTCATCATCAAAAGTAATGAAGCCTCTCCTACTTCAAACTGATTGCTGCCCTAATTTCGATCGGCAATTACCTGCCATCTCGATGGATTCATTTTCCCCGCGAAATCTTTTCAAAATCCTTTTCTTTGCCCTGCTCCCAGATACGGATACAACTTATGCTATAATCCCATCACCCAAAGTTGCCAGCGTGCGGGCGAACAAGAGATTTGCCATCACTGGCCCAGTAACGGAATTTAATAATGACAGAGTGAGGAAAATAGCCATCCTCTCAGGTGAGGTTATTCACATCCCTTTCGTTCCTAAGCGATGTCCCACATGCAGACAGAGACTGAGAGGGAAGGTTGCGGACCCTAACCCGGTTTCTAAGGGATCGAGGCCACTACCATTACAGATGTCTCTGACCTCCAGTGGCCGCTGACCCTCCATAGACAGCAACAGCAGCATCGTGTAGATCTGAGGAAATGGAACGGAAAGTTCACTCGCCTGCTCTTCCGTTAGACACAGGCCCAGCTTGATTCGCACCCACGAATATGGCCTGCCCACGCCAACCTATAAATCGCTTGGGAATTTTCTTTCATTATTTTCTCGTCTTAGGACATGGGTGAAGGTAAATCTTCTGGAAGACAGAAAGGATTCTAGAAAAAGTATCATTTCATGAGGCATTTATTAGAAACTTTTTTTAAAAAAAATCTTAATCGTTCAGCATTGGATAATTCATGGTGAGGGAACTGATGATGTATTTTAGAAAGAACCTGTTGAGCTCCTTAGTACTAAATTTACCCCTGAATGCAAATTCAAATGTATTCCTTCGAAAATTTTGAAACGAATGATTACAAAGTCTTTGCATAGTAGTATTTGATAGGATTTTTGAAGTTTAGGCCATATAAGGTATAGTGAAAGTCATAGTTTTCATAGATTTTCTTTCACAGAATAATCACTAGCTTAATTTTCAATCCAATTTCTTGTTTTCAATTTTGTTTCGAACACCTGAAAATTAATGATGCAAGATAACTTTGAATGCAAACTAAACTGTATGCACCATCCGGAATCCATCATAATTCCACACTTTGAAATGTACCATAAAATGAAAAATTAACGCTCTTATTCTGCTAATTTCTTTCCCAGTAATTGTCTTACTGTAAAAGTAATAAAAATGTCATGAAGGAACCGAGTGAAAAATAAGTGATAACACTGATTAACGATAAATTTTTTAGTAAAAACGGTGGTTTAAATCCCCCCTCTATTTTCTAAAATCATATTTCAATATTTTACTAAGCATGCTTATATTCATTGAAAGTTGTGTATAAATAGCTGATAATTCGCCAGTCTCCAAATTATACTGAGCTGGAATATCTATAACGTCATTCTATGTAACCTAAAAGAAAAAGAAAAAGCAGTAAATTAATTGATTTTGTATATTTTTGGCCATTCAATTATTTAAGGGACAAACATTTCCTAAGAACACTGTGTAAAGTCCAAAAGAAAGATTATAGATAATGCAATAGAATGCTACATTCTAGTTTAGTTCACATTTTTGGCACAGGTTCTTCGTAGATAATGCGCGAAGTCCAAGGTCACTGATTAGCAAGCACTGCATTAATGAGATGAGTCTACTACTGCTTGTAGCCCACATTTGCATATTATATAATAGGTAATATGAAGAGGTAGCAAGAGGGTCTTATAAGAATTGTCTACTAGTATACGAGAAATTTATATAACACTATTTACTTAAAGAAATAATTCTAGTTATACCTGATAGGAATGACTATTTTAATATTTAATTATTAAGTGGATATTTCTACTTCACTTTAGTTGCAGAAACTCTACGAAATTGCTTATTCAAGTTTTGCACATGAATTGATTTATTGAAACCCACTTTCCATTTTTACCAATACTCATTAATTAAGTGCAATAAGGTCATTGTTTTGCTGAAGGCTAACTCTCTCTCTTATGCACACTTGTTTATCATTTGCTAGAGGAAAAAGTTCATTCTCTTCGCCTTTAGAAAAATACTGTCACCTAGTTTAGTTATCAAGCCTTAACTGCGTTTCCATGTGTTTGAATTGTTCATTTTAAGAATTATTTTGTTAATAATTAATCAGGTATTTATGTAGTATTTTCCAGGTTTAAAAACCGTAATCTGAAATTATTTTAATATGAAAAGCCAATAAATTCATTTAACTTTTTTTAAATATTCGTTTGAGATTAGTAAAGAATCTACATTTTTTTTCGCACATCACATTAGCTCAACAATCTTGTTACATTTTTTTTCGCAGATCACATTAGCTCAACAATGTTATTACATTTTTTTTTCGCAGATCACATTAGCTCAACAATAATGTTACATTTTTTTCGCAGATCACATCAGCTCAACAATGTTGTTGCCTTGCTTTTATAGGTTGAAAACAAATATTTGTATTTTAAACTCAGAATTACTGTAAATCTTTTTCACTTAATCAGTAAAAGATAGCTTTAACTTACAATTTCAAAATTTCGCGATAATACTCAACACATCTTAATCAGCAAATATATAATGATATTTCAAAGCTAATATCAACAACTGTTAAAGCTAACTAACTAACAAAATATATAATGTTTTGATGAATTTTAAATCTTAGTTCTTCCAAATTTTAAGTATAATTGTGACGACTGTCGGCACTCTAACTCTTGTGCAGTCTTGAAGGCAAATGAAAGCATTCCTTGTATTTTCATACATTGAAATCTATATTGTGCGGAAAATAACGCTACTTTGGTGTGTTTGGAGTGGCCTGATTTTCTACAAGGAAGATTGTGTCTTAAAAAGTGAGGCTGATTCCAGCGTAACGGTGAATGAGCTTTTAGTACTTTCTATAGGGAAGTTGAAACATTTTTTTTTTCTTGTAGAATTACGTGAACTACTTTCAGCTCATCGCGAAATACATTAACATTGCGTCTAAGATTGAAATCTACTCATGATTTCCCAGTAGATACTATTTTTCCTGTTGATCATTTCGATGAGAAATGGAAAAAAATATACTATATCTAATTTTTAAATTTAATTGTATTGGTACTTCAAAACATCTTTGCTATTAGCCTAGTTGTCTACGTTCGTTACTCTAAGAAATAAACAGTAGGAAAAATGAAAACATCAAATTTGATGTTATTAACAAAAATTGAAATCCAATAGGATTCGTGTACAAACAAATATCTATGATTTAACCTTACCAGTTGGTAATTTAGAATTTCAAGAAAAGATCCTAAAATAAGTACGTTATACCGCCATGTCTAATATATATATTTTTTCAAAATGATTCGACGTAATTTACTGACTTAGAAAGAACTGAAATACAATTATTTCCAATGAATGAAAATAAAATAAAAATCCATTGTCGAAATTTTCGATTTATAACTTTTTGTATCACAGATTTTTCTAAATACATGTAAATTCTATAATAAAATGGCTAGAATGAGTTCCAAGGCTTGCAAAATCCAAATCTAAAGCTTGCAATAAGAAAAGAATTCTATAACTCATAATTTGAATATAAAGAGCATGTGCCAAAGAATTAATCTGAATACGTGTAACCAATCTAAAGAAAAAAAGTCTTCTTTGATATGTTCAAAATATTCGTAAAACTTACTTACATACATTGAGTTATCTAAAACTTCCCAAAACTATTTATTTGCATATTTTTTGTTAGGCAATAACATGATTCTGATCATTTCTTTTTCTTGGTCTAGAAGCTTGAAATGAAACTATCTATTTGGTCCCATACTAAATTCCAGAAAATTTTTAATGCATTTCTTCTGAATTCTGATTTATCAATGAATTTGATGAAAAGCATTGCAGTTTTTCCCTTTTAAAGTTGCGGACAGCAAGCTTAAAAGTTTTGTTTCCGGGTCCTTGAGAAATGCTGCACGAGAAATGGTTACAACTCTCACCATCTCTCGCGCCCGTAACCTTTGGGTGGCATTCTTCCCTTAACTGATTACTTTTTCTCTCATTATTATTTTGGTCATATTCCCATTATGTTTTATTCCTCGCATATTGTAAAAGTTGTAACCTACTTGTTTCGCTGTCCTCTTAATTGTAGGACAAGACGAGTGAAACGAAGTAAGAACGCACCGCAAGGGGAATGGAATAAGGCACTAAAGAGGCGGAGGCTGGTCCGAACCTGTTTGTCTCGAATTTAAAAAATAAAAAATGGACAAGAAAGAAAGAAAGAATCATGCTCGACCTTGATTTCTTTTAACTCGTACACATTCGGGTTTGTTCCGTTGAGATGCTTCTCATATTTTATAACTTGTTGGAGCAGCGGGGATCAGATGGATGGTAGGGTGACCCAGATTTCAGTTGAGTATGATGCCAAGGAAGCATCCTTAAATGAAAAAAAAAAATCATGAAACAATAGCTGCGACTCGATCGTTATTACTACCCACCCTTTTTCTATCCTGATGAGAAGAATGGTAATGGTCGAGGTGGTGTTTCAAACTAATCGCCAGGGATTAAAGGATCCATGCTTTGTCTTTGGTATTCCGCCTATTTTTACTTCTATCTCTCCCTCTCTTTCTTTCTTTCTTTTATTTTTATTTTTTCCCTACCGATTCGTAAGGATTGATCCATATATAGGTGAACCAACAAGAATAATAATCATTGTCTGGTTACCACGCATGAATGGCTTTTAGATAATGAGAGTAAAATCAATTGATCCCATTGACCCTTCGATACAACCACGCAGTCACTAAGTAGTGTGAAATGGAGGGTTCTCTGGAACGTAGAGTGTAGGAGTCTTTCCTTTTTTTGCAAATTATACATGTGAGAAAATTTACTCGACGATGTCATTCTCCGATAAAGAGTTTATCTCATTCCTTTCAAAAGTAGATTTGATTTAAAATAGGAAAGAGATGATATAGATTCGAATTTAACATATTTGACGAAGGATTTAACCAACTTCTTCCTCGATTAAAATTGAGATTGATTCGCAACAAACAGTATCACTTCCAATGTGATATATGGTATCTTCCTTATGTTGGCTTTTAACAGAATTGAAGGGAAAATATTGGAATAATTTAAGATTCTATCTTAATAAATATTTAAGACGTTGAAAATCAAACACGAGTAATTGTGAAACGTGATTTTTATTATATATATATAGATAGATTTGACAATGTAAGTGTTAAGGAAAGCAGTCTTGGCTCTTTATTGTTGACTAGCATAGAGTAAATATTTTTTTTAATGCACTATGTTTGCATAACAAATTACTAACAATAACAAAAGCTTCATTAAGTGATTAGTAAAAAAAATAAAGGATCAACTTTAAAACCAAATGAAAGGACAATATAATTGCTTTTTTTAGAATTGATTCATGTTTAATGAGAGATTTGAGTCTCTAATATAATCACAAAAATCCAACTCTTTTTTTTTTATTCTTGTTTGTAATGAAATGCAAATAATCATTTCCCATTTTATCAGTTTACATATATCATAGATTATTCAATATTCGTATCTTTCTCTAAACAAATGGTTATTAATTTCAAACTTATTAATAAATTAAATCTGCAAATGAACACTCAGACACAAGAGAATCAGCAAAAGCCGAGTCAAAAACTATCAAGATATGCAATGTAAATGAAACGTTATCTTTAGAGCATAAGAAAAATACTATCAAGATATTCTTAACACCAGTACTTTCTAGAAATTAATGCAAATTTGTTTAATTGGAGATTATTTTAATCAGAAAGAAAGCTTATATAAGACAATTCAACGCTATGGTATTTTCATGATTGCTGACTTTCTTGACATTAAATCTGGCTATGTATGCACAGATTATGTAGCTTGCTTAATCTTTAGGCATTGCATAAAAAATGATCTCATAAACAGACGGCAAATTTGTAAATATTTTTTATTACCGTTTTCAACTTTGTTTTATCATTATAGAAATTTAAATTACAGTTTCTTGAAGCTACGAGCTAAAAATTCAAAAATTACCTATTTACTAGAATACCACTTTAATTTAACATCATTTCCTGTAAAATTTAAACTTCTTAGAATTTTTCTCACTTTTGACTGAAAAGCTAGCTTTGATTTTGACGCTAATTTTATCGATTACGTATCATCGTTCGATTTGAGATACTGTAATGTATCAAAGAAATCAATTATTATATTATTTTCACAACACAAAGTTTCGATATAGACAAAAAATATCTCCTAAATTTACTTTTTGTTAAAATGTGAGCGTTAAGTGGATATTTTCCTAGCTTTCATACTTAAATTTGTGATATCAGCATTCTACTAGAAATTAATAAAATTTCCAATCGCTAAATAATGAAATAACTCTAAAAAAATAACATACAATCTTGTAAAATTTTCAATTGCATCATTATTTATATGGGAAAATGAAAATAAATATTGTGAAGATATTTTTATGGATATTTTTTATATTTTCACAACTGCCACGGTTAATGGATTTTTCATACTTAACATTTAATAGCTGTATTAATTATAAGCCAATTTCATATAAATGGGCAATTTCAACGAAATGGTTACACGATTGACTCACAGCAGAATTTCTGAAACATGACCTCTAAACTGAATTTTAAGGTGTCTTTGTCTTAGGAATGATACAAAGAAAAAAAGTCAATTTTTCTAGAATGAGGTTTTGGTGAAATCATCGCTTTACCTGAGGCGAGCTTTGATTTTGTGTCAGTGAAAAAATATAGAATGAAACACCTAATAAACCTGTTAAATCAGTTAGTATTACTTTCCTTGAACTTTCGAAACATATCAGTTTATTAGGTGGTCACGTAAAACCTTGACAAAAAAATTCTTTTTGATTTAAAAACAAAAGAGAAAATAAAGAAAAAGATCAAAATTCTAGAACATGGAGCATAGAGGAAAAACTATCCCTGGGGGGGGGTTTACAATATGATTGTAATAACTGATTCAATGATTTTGATTCCATCAATAATGATTATTCATAGAAAATTTTACTTTATTCGGAAATTTTGGGAACTCTAAAACTTACATGAGTCAAATAAAAAAAGCCGAAAATGATATTCAGAAACTATATTTAGATTACTTATAAACATTTGGAAATAAAAATAAAATATTGGAACTTTAAAACTTTATTCTGAACAAATAATTTCAATGCTCAATACAACTCCCCCCCCTCGACAAATAAATAAAAAAAACACTATAATTAAAATTAATATAAAAACGAATTATTTACGCTATATAAAAGATTATTTTAAGTTTATCGATTGTACTGACTTGCTTTGCATCAAAAATTTTCTTTTCTTTTTAAACATTTTAAAATTTTTGACTTTCAAAATGAAAGTCAATAGTTTGACGCTTTTGAATGACTTTCAAAAGCGTTAGCTACTCTGTTTTGATTTTTCTTGCAATAGGTTTGTTGTATCTGAATATTCTCTCTCCTTCCATTTTAATTGTGAAGGAAGTTTTGAAAATTATATTATCAATTAATTTATAATTTTAAAAATTTTCTATATTAATAAATTCATGACTATTAATTCATTAAATTCCTTGATTTGTATCGTAACATTTTAGTAACACTACTTACATTAGATCTTGACTATTAATAAAAACAAGATAATTTTAACTCTAAGTGGCATTTAAAATGTAACAGTTCTCAATTTCATGTATATCAGTGATTGCCAGCTAAGAATATTTTAATTGTCGATATCCGCAACTCTAGACTAGACTTCAAAAATACTTCCTTTATTTTAAGGATAAAAAATTATCCTTATAATGTTCTGTAAATGATTCTTGTCTTGTTTTGTCTAGACGATTATACGCAGTAACTAATATAATTAACAAATTAGTGAATTTTGGAAAACTCTTGTACTAAGTATAGAGCAAGACTGAGAAAAAAATTTCTCAAGTGAAAAATAAAAAATAAATTAGAAGGAAAGGTGACTTTTAAAATGTACATTTGTCATGAAATAACTACTTTACTCCAATTCTTTTTGTTTCTTTTTTATTGTAATTCATATATCTCTTCAAAACGAAACTCCTATTTCAAATTTTTTTTCTTAGTAAAATACTTTAACTTCCTCTTTTGCAGCCATGTTAATTTCATAATAACCCAATTCTCCATTTAAATTTTTCAGAAGCTTTTAAGTCATTAATGTTGTACGTGTTAATCTGTTTATAATTATATCCTTAAACAAGCAGATATTTACTTCGGAATTTCATCATTGCTATTGTTATTTTTATTTGTTGCCGTTATGAAAACATATTTTTATTTCTTTGTTTGTGTTTATTCGTCGTCTGAAAGTTAAATTCCATATATTTTTCTCACCTCATTTATCCAAACACACCTAATAATTTCCTAAAATTTCTACGGCATTCCACTTATTAAAATATGTCCCTGCATCGATTGCCTTTTAAACTTTACCCACGCGTTCGCATGAAATCCCAGTACGAATTTCTTCTTAGGTAGTGACGTATTTCCAATTAGGCAACTGCCTAGGTTCGTTTGTCTGAGTGGGAGATGCATCAAGACAAATAAAGAGCATTGTTTTTCTAGATGCCAAATAAATAAGTCAATAAATACAAATTATATGAATTATAAAATATTAGGATAATATTAATATTTTCTCATATATAATTGATTACGCTGTTACGTATTTTTATAAATCCAATTTTATAAATCCACCAAAAATCGGCTTCAATATTATTGAGTGCGAATGTAAATACCAGTGAGTTTGAAGTCGTAATAGTAAATAAAAACGAATGCATTTTTACAACATTAATAAAATAATAATAATAATCTAAAATAAAGTACTAACATATTAAAAGTGCTTTTAAATGTCAGACTAAATCGAAAAGTGTGCTAATAGAGGGGGACTCAGAATGTGTACTGCCTAGGCTTGCAAATACGAAAAAGAGATTCACGTATGAAAGTTAAATATAGCTTTTTTAAATAAATTTTGCAATTGCTCGTCGTCATACACACACAAATAGACATAAATCCATACATGTCATGGATTGGATATTGAAATAGAAAACTAAAATTAAGGGAAACGTCGCAAAGTACTGTTGAACTTGGATAGTATTTAATACACAATCCCTATATTGCTATTTGTAATTAGTTTTTAAAAATAAATAAGTTGCTTCACATTCTCTAAAAAATACCTTCCCACCCTAATCTCTGGAAACGACTAATTAGAAGCAACCTAGTTGTAATTCTCACCTCAAGATAATTTGACCAGCTTCCTTCTCAATGTCAAACATAGATAATGCTCTATCTCAGAAGCTTCATGAGGTGGTAGATGATTGAGATATTTTTTTCTTCCACAAAAGCTCAATTTGACAATACTGCACCAAGGCTGTCAGGGGTTTCACGAAAGGGAATTAGAAAATCTCAAAACAACCTGAAGAAATGATTGATTACTAAGCAAACTACCAGTTAAATGCTATATTTAAAATAAAATATCTCTTTCTATATGGTTTCTTTTTTAAAAAAAAAAAATCTTTTTTTCCTTCCTGTTGATCGAGAACATGAAGAAAGATGAAAAGAAGAGTGGAAAGATGTTTTCGTCCGGAGAGTTACAAACCTTTCTCATTTTTTTCTTCCTTTCAGTCTACCTCCCCTGAGGCTAAGTGCTCGGGATGAGAAAAATGGGACGATTTTTCGCTCGCGGAACGTGAAAGGGGTTGACCTTCTTCTACGTATTTGGAACCGAGACATGTGGACGCCTCACTTCTAACAGCGCCCTAGGCTAACTAAGATAACGGTTAACTATATATCCGGTATTTTCAGTAAATCTCGACAAACGAGATCGACAGTTAGGGTCAGATATCCACTGATAGGAAATTTTGACAATTAATTGGTGGTCTTCAGTTTTTCTAAGGTGAGTTATTTCTTTGTTCTCGGAATGTGTTGCAACTTTAAAGTAGAGCAAAACCTCTATTTTCGGCATTTTTGATATAGATAACCTTTTTTTTTATTACTATTGCCAGTTCAGAAACTTTTTTTTGTTACTACTGTCAGTTCTTGCACGAGATTTACTCCATGAAATATTATACCCTGCATTTATGGCTTTGACCAATTAAATATAATACCAATCCAGTTTTAATAAATCACCAACAATATGTTATATCACCATATAGTAGTGCCCTCAAAATGATTATTGATTGAAGGGTAACATTATACAGTATTAGTTTATATAAACCTTTCTAACCAGGATGAAAATGTTTATTTATTTATTTTGCGTTGCTTTAACTTTCAATTAGTACTCATTTTTTTATCACGATGACTCACGATTTTTTATCTTCGTGTAATCCTGAAACTAATCTATGATGATCTAATCAGTATCATGTTATCTTATAGATACATTCCCCCAAATTTTAAAAGGATAGGACTATCTATTATTCATTTTTAAAAAAATATCAATTTATAGTTATGTGTATATACAGAGCAGATTCTGCTATTCTCTTACAAACATTTAAAAATTTGAAAAAAAATTGAAATATTTCTTAAATGATGTAAATTTTGAAATTCGAAAAGCGAAAACAAAAAATGTTTAAACTATTATCTCTTCATGCAAAATATATATATATACTCTACCGAAAAGACAATTCAATATTCAAATTGTGAGCTCGACACTATTTTAATTTTTTTATATATTTTTTGGTGCTAAATATCTTATTTTAATCATTTCAAAACGATTTCTTTTCTTTTTTTATTGTAAACTATTTTATTTTCATTTTATGTTATATTTTTTAACTTCTGCTGACAAAGAAATTTTAATATCACCTTTAATTTTTTAATAATTATTTATATCCCCGTTACAGAAAAAAAGGGTCACTTATCACTTAAAAATATTAAATAGTGATAGTGGTACATGTGGTTTT
>JAOUZG010030961.1:2107361-2121919 GCA_026289955.1 Argiope argentata | reverse complement strand
ATGAAGGCAATGGAAAATGTATTCACGTGAAATACTGAACACAATTATCTATTTAAAAATTAAGATAATTTAATTACGCTGAAGATTATTCAAATCACTTTGTCACGGATTCGATTGCTGTCACGTTATTGAAACGTTCTGGTGACTGCGGATTCTCCCTCGGAAGGTAAAATGTGAATAAATGAGTGATTTAGGGGGACCATAAATTAAGTGCACTAGTGCACACTTGGACATTCTGTTACGGATATATGGAGTGCACAAAAGGAATTTTATGTGCGAAAAAGGAAACTGGTGGAAAAATCTTTGACGAATCAGTTCCCAAGAAAGTTCGATGACACTGAAATCACCCGCTGCTTTTTTTCTTGGATTCGGTTCTGAACCAGTTATATGCCTCCAACAGGATAAAGTGCCACTCTTCAATTATGCGATTTCATTTTTTCTCTTGTATTTACTTATTGGGATTAATCATTTCTTCCTTTCTGTGTTTAGACTTTCACTTTCGTTGAGAGAAATTTAGGGAAATCATCATTTAGGATAATTCGTCAATTCCCGAGGGAAATCAGCTGAAACCAGATGACCTATTTTAATAAAATGCCATTTCCCTCTTTTACTTATTGCGCTTCGAGAGGGGAAAAAATAGGCCTTAGGAGGATTGAGGTTTCGAGACTTGAGTACTGAGGAGGACCAATGTAAACTGATTAGAAAAATAAATGATAGTGAAAGTATTTTTATCCATGGTTAGATATTTTTTAGTCTATAATCTTAGTTATCGATAAATGCCAATTTAGGTACTTGTTCAAAAATGCATGGTTAACTAAAGAATTTATTATAAAATTTAAAATTCTTTTTTTTACGATTTTAAACTAATAGTTGCCTTTTTCACGCAGATATAAACTTAATATAAATATCACAATTTCTAAATAAAACTAACAAACAAATAAACTTTTGGTTTTGCCATGCATTTGTATATTGATAGTTATTATTGTTTGCACTTTCCAATTAAAACTAGAAAAATGTAAGAACTTTAAAAAAAAGAACATAAGAGGCGATGTAAGAAGTGATGCTTCATTTACAAATTTGATATTTTAATTTTGAAAGGAAAACTTTCATATGGCACACAGTTAAGTGATTTGTTCAAAAAAATCGTGCAAAAAGTTAAATAATAGCTATTAATACTTCCTTCAATTAAGGAAAATTAAATAGTTTTTTTTTACATTGCAAATTCAAAACTTCTTTTGGAGCTTGAATTAATTTTCCTTCTTTAAAGCAAAATACAAAAAAAAACCCTCTATATGGGGGAAAACATCAGAACAGAAATATTTACAATTTAGCTTGGTATTAATTTTTCCACTTCTCGGCTTTAAACTGAAATATGAAAAGATGTGTCTGTAATATCAAATAAAATTTTAATTAACTTTTATTTTAATAAGTTTTAGTATTCACAATTGCTTTGTTTGATGTCCTGATGCAAGATTAACTAGTCTGGGGGTCTTTTAATATATAATTATCCCACGAATTAGATATTAATTGATTAAATTCAGTCGTTGATTACATATGAATTTATAAAATATAATCATATGTAATATTAAAATAATTGCAAAAAGTGGCATAAATGCAAATGAAGGAATGCATCTGGGTAAAACTTTTGAGCTTGGATAATATTTGACCATATGAATACTTAAAATGAAATGCTGCCTCACATCTAGAGAATGTATCTAAGAAGATGAACTGTGATTCCAGTTACGGCTTTCATCAAAATTCAACATTCAACGTTGTGAATGATTAATTACTTTGCAGCATGTGAAGAACATTAATAAAAAAAAAACACATTCCGAGATTCAAGAACCCAAGTCTTTTTTTTTCTATCTCCTAGAATTCAACCATTTCAAGTAAAATCTCCCAACGCCGTCGAGTTTTTAGGCTCTTTTGAAAACGCAGAGATTGCATCTAATGTTGGAATTACTTCCAAACAGATAAAAACGTTCATAAAAAAAGTTTGCCAACATAGCCGATGATTTTTTTTTCTAAAATTAAAACCGACGTAAAGTACTTCCCCACCCCTAAGGTATGGCCAGAAGGATTAAAACTGTAGGGACAACCCCCCACAACTACGAAGTTTATAAGAAATTTAAGTGTGGCTTCTCGGTAATAGGACTTGGCCAGATCGCGGTTGAACTTATGATCGCGGAGGTGATTTTCTTCTTTCCTAACATTGCCCCTTGCCTGGGCTTTTCACTATGACATGTAAATGGGCAATAAAAGGGTTTCCTGATAGCAAAGAGGGGGTGGAAAGAAATATCATAAAAATCATTCAATTTCCCTTCCAGCTTTTTTGACAGCTATTGGAGAGTTCTTCAGATGTTCCTTTACCAGAGATGCAATCCTTGATTTTATCTTCCTGTGTGCGTATGTGCTCTCTCTCTCTCTTTTCTTTCTTTCTTTTTCTAGAATTTGTAATTTTACTCTTAACTGCTTCGGAGATTGATCTCTCTGCCGCTGTGTGTTGGTTGGAATGGTCAGACTTCTTGCTTAGTTTATGATTACCCCTCCGTAGCATTGGAGGTTTGGGGCATTACACTTGTATTTAGTGGAGTTCTTTTCTGCAGGCAGATTACTTCTGTCTTTTCTTTTTCTTCTTTTTTTTCTTTCCTTCCTTTTTTTTAACTAGTATAATAAGTGATGGGAGCTCGGGATTTTTTTTCCAGGTGGGGATGGGGCTGTAGATAACTGTCGGTGATTTAGAATCAAAGTCGTGCGAAATAAATTCCACTCAAAATTTGTTAGAGGACGCTACGGATGGAAATTGCTGACTTTTATTGTAGCTTAGTCTAGCGGAAAAGAAAGAATTGCTTACGATCTCATTCAATCCTTGGGCATTTATGACCCAGTCATAATGGAAATTGATAGAAGAAAGTATCAAAATACACTTTTCTCGCTACTAAATCAACCAAACTAAATATCTGACTTCTTTCTTTACTTGCAGTCATTAAAACTATAAAATTTTGAAAGTTTGATGAATTTTATTAGCTCTTATTTTTTTAGTTCTTAATGGCACTATTGGATGCCTAATGATTTTTCTCCATCTTGATAACCTGAATATTTGTTTGTGAAGAGTTGAAAAGAACACTAAATCTGATGGCCATTGAAAAATCATAGATATCTTTCAATTATCAATTGAAAATGAGATCCATTCTTATAAAGACATATTAACATCTTTTATATCGAATCTATTTATTCAAGGAATAAGATATGGTTTTCAATTTTCCCTTTATTTGGCATTTATGTATATATATGTATTAAAGCGTATATAAATTGGTTTTCAATACTCTATGCAAATAGCAACTTTTAAATTTATGGAGAACTTTTTCTTTTAATTAAAATATTTTGATATTATATGTCTTTATCAGAACATAATTGCACCTATGCAATTATTTATAAATACCTCTATTTTTATTGCATACCATTACATCTGTTATGGTTTTGGTTATTTAGTCAGTTATTAAAATGTTTTCTTTAATTTTCTCCTCGGTGTTTAATTATTTTGATATTCAAATTAGATAGAAGGAAAGTATTATTCTTCGGAAATATTACAAACTGCTAATTTAGGCTCATTTTGAAAAAAAAATGGTTTAAAGTTGTTCACGTTGTGAAAACTAAGTTTTTACGAACGTAGTATCTCATTTCCTGAATATTTATTCCTTTTACACACAATGAAGAAAATTCTGAAGAAAAAAAAGCTCAAAGCTATTATTTTCTAATATTACCAATGAATTGATATTGTTCAATTATGTCTTGGCTCATAATTAATTTAATTGCAAACCTCCGTTTGATATGCAATTTTAAATAATCTAAAACAGCCAAAAATAATCTGATTAAATTACGAATTCATTTCACCTAATTTAATCTAAAAAGTCACAAATTCAAGTTTTCTGCATTAAAGATATGATAGATGGGTGAATATTTCTTAAATAATGACCGTTATTTAATAGATTGTCTGAATCGCCAGACAGTCAGCTAGTTTCCTGTCTACGATAAAACTAACTAAACAAAACACGCCTCCTCCTTAGACGATAGCAATGAGTTAATTTGACTTTAGTCATGAATATTTACAATCCTCAAACCTCTCACTGTCTTCATCGTTGTTCAGTTCGATAATACAGCATGATTCCACAATCCTGCCTTAGTCCAGTGATGATATGTCACACGTAAATAGTTGATGTCATGATAGGAACCCAAAGTAGAGAGGTTATCTGCTGTTGCAATACGCTTTCTACGTATCTAAACAAACATCTTTCAGCAGCTGATAAAGTCACACACACTATTATGAAGGCTTTCAGTTTTTGTAGAGTGAAGGAAGGAAGATTTGAGGCAGATGTGTGCTTATTATTTATAACAATCGTCCACCAGTAAGTACTGATCTACCTAACTTATCGTTCACAATCTGATTATTTGTTTAAGAGCTCTGACCTGCGCAAAACAGCTGATTCTTTTAAACACTTCTTACTGATGAATCTCATGTTAAAAGCATATGTTCATATGTAAAGTTCTTCGGGATTTGTTTATCCATTACATTATTCAATTTTTTTCTATGGAATTACTTTTTATAACCTTAATTTATTTATTATCCCATTAAATAAAAGATAAATTTTTTGATTATGTTATTAAATCAAATGTTTCGGATATTTCTTTACTTTACTCAATCGTTTTTAGAGTGGTAAGAGGTTATAGGGGTAATAATTTAGAATGGTGATCAATGATTTAGAGTGGTAAGTTTTATAATATATAGAAATCTTTTAAGCAAATATTTTCCAAAAATTAGTAGAAAAAAATTCGTTTGACTCATTTTTTTTATCTTAAAAGCTATAACCAAATGAAGTTTCATCACTGAACGAATTTAAAAAGGAAAAAAATAATTATAATAAATTTTAAAAATGCATAGCAAATATAGTTTTAGCGGAATTTTTATTCTTTCAAGTAGATTACTTATTTTTTGTTTTTGATTCTGATTCTAAATTATTTCTTTAAAATAAATAACAAAAATTATTGCTGTATTAAAATAATTAGATTATAGAAATTTTTATCCCTTTCTTAAAGAAATTACAGAATTTTAATTTAAAAAATATTTTTAAAAGATGTTTCATTTTATTCGCCTATTTTCAAACATTAATCATTATTCATGGGTGAAATAGTCGCCAAACCTTTTTACAAGCTTAAATAAATTAATTCAATTGCCGATCGTGAGAAATAGATGTCGTTTTTCACACGTATCATCGTCCATATTCCGATTTCCCTTCATAGTAATACATCAACATTTTATTTTGTCTGATTTCTTTCATTTTGTCCATTCCTATGTGAACGACATGTCCCGGTGCGCTTGCATGACTGAACACGTGAATGACAGTAAAAAAAGAAAGAAAAAAGAAGAAGGAAAAAAGAAAAAATTATTTTACGCCAAATGTCAGGCGATAGCTTCCGTTATCTGGATTTAGCTTAAAATCAAATAATGCGTTCTCTTTAAAATTGGATTTTTTTTTTTTTGCGCAATTAACTTCTTGGAAGCGTTATTGTATTTAATTAAAATAAAATATTTATTGTTTGCATTTAATTACCTGTTGTATTTCAACATGAAATTTCAATGACTATTAAAAATAAAGCATGATATCAAATATTTGTTAAATGATAAAAAAAAATAATACCACATGAGTGTTTAGCCGACCGAACGATTATGTAATTTTTCTGTAAGTGCTAATAATGATGTAGGGTAATTTTCTTCTATAAAGGGATATCTTTTATTTTTAAAAGAATATATTTCCTTTTCTTAAAAAAAATAATCAGGTATTCAAGCGTTGGATTTTGCGGGAAAAAGTGTGTAGTTTTTAAGAAACTTAGATAAGCTGTACTTCTAGCTATAATTTCAAATTTCAAAGCTTAGATAACCTGTATACATATTCTTAATATACACGTTTTTCAACCATTTTTATAAATTACATTAATTCAGAAATATATAAATATATTAAATCATTGAATACAATTAAATTATTTATATTTTTGATGAACTGGCATCATTATTATTATAAATTATTTTCTGTATGTGTAATTGAGGTGTTGACAAAAGAACGTCCTCAGCAGAGTGATGATTCAAAAAATCTTTATTCTTTTTTTCGAAAAAATGATACTCATCTTCAACTTATAATAAAGAAAGAAATTGGGGGAAAGAAATTGTGACACTAAAGCATGCAGGTCAAAATATTTCTACTTCTCTCAAATTTCCAGGATTTAACCCCCCCCTTTTGTTAAAATGTCGAAATGATTCCCAGACTTTCAAAAATCCAATGCCAATAAATGTCCGCCAAAGAATTGGATTCATCGCCAATCCTATCCTCCTCAAGGTCCGATGCCATAATTCACACTCCCACGCCTCTTAATGTCGTGGCTCTTTAGCAGAACTAGCCGCCGGAACAGTTGACCTTTACTAGTTCCTTCCTCATTTTCACAAAAAGGGTTCTTTAACAAACAAAACTAACTTTTTGCTTCTTTTTTTTTCCTTCCTCACCCCCTGTTCCTTCTTCGATTTTTTTTTTTATTTCTATCAGCTCTCTACCTCTCTGTCCAATAAATTTTTCTATTTCTTTTCCGTTTTGTAGCTTAAGATTTTTTTTCCAAGGCTAATTCTAAATAGAGGAGTCCCCGCACCTTCAATCCCTATTTCACAGATCATTCGAGATTGTAACCCTTCCATTCCCTTGTTTAGCAGTTCCGCTCAGCAAAGTAAACATGGCTTGTTGTTTACGTTTTCTCCAACTTTTCTCTGAACTTCGGTAGCAGATGTCTGCAGGTGTGGTCAGGACGTGGGGAAGGTCCAACCCCTCCCCCCGGAGAATAGCTACAAAAGATCTTCCGTCTTTCATTTCCTCTTGGCTTGCTGAGGAACTTTCGGCGATAAGAGCTGGCGATTATTTGCTGAAATTCGGCCAAAGAAATAAATGAAGATGGAGGCGACGTTTTCGTTGTTTGGCCGTTCATTAAAAGTTTACGAAGCCAATGAGGAGAATGGGAAAAGTGACCATTCGCCTTTTGCTCCTTTAAATATTTTTTTTTAATTATATCCTTCTGAAGAGAGGAATCTTATTCATTCAATTTTCTTATTTTAAGCTAAAGAAAAAAAGTATTTAGAAGAAAGCCCCCCTTGTTTTCAATCTAAGAAGAAAACAAAACAAAAACAAAACACAACTACATTATTTTTTTGTGTGTGTTTCTATTCTTCAGAATTTGAAGGCAAATAAAATTAAGATTAGTTCTGCTTATTGAAAATAAAATTAATTGAACGGAAATAATAATTTTTTCCCTAAATTATTTGTTTATTGGAAAATTTTGTCGAAATAAACCTGCTTGAAGAATAATGTTTTAGAAGGGAAAGTTTATAATTAATTTGAAGTATAAAAAATAAGAAAATAAAACACTTTTTAATGGATAGTTACTACTCTTTTTAATGCATCGTTTTAGTGTATAGTTACATAGTCTTTTTAATGTATCGTTTTAATGTATAATTACATAGTCTTTTTAATGTATCGTTTTAATGTATAGTTACATTGTCATTTTAATGCATAGTAGGCCGAGTCAAATTCAATATATTCAAAGCAGCTTTCATTATATTTTTTATTTATTATTTATGCGTATAATATGAGTAAAACTCCCCCAACCAACCACCCTCAATGAGGAATTTTTACATTTGCTTTTCATTTCTTCTAACTTTTCTGAACCACATATAATATAATTATTCGGCATTTAACGTTAAATAATTTATGGAACAAATTGAATCATTTATTTATTTATCCAAATATTAAAGAGGCTTGAATTGCTTTGTATTTAACGCTATATGGTCCAGATTTGCCACAAGAAGTGAAAAAAATCTTTGTTGATATTTCTGTTCTTGAAGGAGAATCGTATTTGTCATGCCTTTGAGTAAGGAGGGGTGCTTGACCTTAAGAGATGTCTGAGGCGTGCAGCAATATCCCTGAGTGTAAGGGGAGGGGGAAGGGGTGGACTGCAGCAGGTGACATCTAAATAAGTAACTGCTATACCAGGGCCAGTGAATCAGCCCATTTCTTTACTTCGTCTTGGCTGAAACGCTACTCGAAGTTAGTGGCTTTCTACCGGGCGGAAGTTCTAAATATGTAAACATACACTCGTTCTGCATACAAGCATGAACGAATGATGCAGTTAACTTGGCTGGTATTCATACTTTCGCTTTTATGTCGATATATTTAATATTTTTTATTTATGTAGGAATGAAACATTTGAGAATCGTAAATAATCCCTGTTATCATTTCACATCTACATTTGCATTATTAAAATTTTAAATCTCATTTAAAAATTGTTTTTTCAAAGATAACGCATGTAAAAGTAGGATTAATTAACCCAACAGGGTATGAAGTCTGATTTCCGAGGTGTAAATGCCCAATAAGGCCTTTAGGCTAGAGGGCTCGTTTGGAAAACTACAATACAATTGAATTTATTGATTTCCAGGATATTTAAAATTATCGCCTTCGAATACGTCTTCCATTTCCTAATATATAAAAATCAATTTCTTCTCTCTCATTTCGGTTAATTTTTTTAAAAAGTTAAAATTCTCTTGGAGTCATTTTGTCACAGTTACATCAAGATGTCGTATAGCAAGATAATAAAGAGATTATTGATACAAATAACATGAAATAGTCAATCTATATTATAGTATAGTATAGTCAAGCTATATTTGCTTTCAAATTGTTGTACATTGTTACAAAATTACATATATCACAAGTGGTTCTATTGGGTTGTTCGAAAAGTAATTTCGTTTTTTTTGGTGAAAATGAAAGACGATCCTCGTATAATGAATAATTATTTTATTAAATTATATATCACCCATTCTGATCCAAAACCTTTTGCCATCTTTCTGGTAGAGGCATGATTCCACGCTCATAAAATGTTTGGTATTTGCTGGCAAAAAACTAATCCAAGGTGATTTTTGACGTCTTCATTTGAGACTAAGGTTTTACCATCCAAAAAATTTTGCATTGACCGGAACAAATAATAATCTGAAGGAACCAGATCTGGATAATATGGTGGAATGGATCATTTTTGTGACATTTGAGGAGCGAATCACAGACTTCAATGCGACAACACAAATTTCTCTCCGTGAGGACATGGAGAACTCAAATATCGAGATTCGAGGTTAAACCCAGGCCTTTCAGGTGATCATAAACAGTTGAATTCAATAAATTTAAACTCTCACCGATCTCACGTGTTGTTGTTCGCCGGTTTGCATCAACTATTACCTTTATCGTGTCTTTATCAGCTTCAACCGGCCATCCGGAACGTGGTGCATCTTCGACATCAAAATTGCCGGATCGAAATTTTGTAAACCAGTTCTGACACTGTCGTATTGTCAACGCATCTTCTCCATACACATCGGTTAATTTCTTTCTGGCTTGAACAGCATTTTTACCTTTCCTACAGGAAAAAAGTGAAATATGACGAAATTGCTGCTTATTGCTTTCCCTATTTAAAAGGGCATCTACCAAAAACTACTGCGCAAAATCAATTGAACGTTTTCACAAACAAGTATTGCTATATCACCTCTCAAAACATACAATGATTATACGTCTTAAATGTGAAGTTGGAATAAAAAAATACAATTAAATCCTTTGTCGAGAAAAAACGAAATTACTTTTCGAATGACCCAATAGCTGTTTCATTAAA
Organism: Argiope argentata; assembly: GCA_026289955.1. Lineage (NCBI taxonomy): Eukaryota > Metazoa > Arthropoda > Arachnida > Araneae > Araneidae > Argiope > Argiope argentata. The sequence goes on along the minus strand of JAOUZG010030961.1, from coordinate 2,112,181 downwards.
ATCGTATATTTTGCCTTGTATGGTTTCAGACATACAGCATTTTGATATAACGCTGAAAATTATAATCTGATTATCGTACCTCCGTCTATAATATAGCTGATTACAATTTCACATAACATACTGTATTATCATTATTATTCTCAGGTGCAGTAAAAAAAAGCAAAATATCTGACACTGTTCGTTTTATGCATAGCATTTATTATTATTATTATTTAGTTTCTGAAACAGTTCTTACAATCAATTGTGTGTCTATATTTCATCATATAGAGCTAAATTTTTTGTCCTGTAAGATAAACTATGTATTTTAGAGAATTCTAGGAACGTTAGAACGTTCATGGCTTAAAGTGCAACATTAATAACAAAATATGAAAACAGAAACGATAGTAAAGTGAGTCCTTATTAATCTTTTGAAATGCAAATGTCCTTATTATCAAAACGTCAAATAGGAAACTAGAGTCTATAGCTGTCTACGTTAATAGTTCCGTGTCTTAATGTTAGTTTGCGCCATTCTCTGTTAAATATTGCTGGTTTCTGGACTTAATCATATTCGGTTACATCACCTTGCATTGTTGTCTGAGGGGCCGTAAACCTAGTTCCAAGCCTCATTGGTTACTAGATGATTGACCAGCTTCTCTGTCCACTTCCTTGTGGAAAAAAGCTTCGGCTCATCAGGATTCGTGACTCACTCGATGACTCGAGTGAATCCTATTGAGACAATGAAAAAATGGGGTTCAAGTTAGTTAACTAAATTTAGAAGGAATTCCAATATCTTTCACTGATTTGCTCTTTGACATAGAGAGCTGAAAGTATTGTATGACTCTTTTCTCTCAATCAGATAACAAGTTTGTGTTTTGTTTCTTAGCTATCAACTGTATTATGATCAAAAACGATATTGGTCGCCTGAAAAGATTAAAAACAAGGAAGGAATAGGAAGGATAATTTGTGGGTTATGGACATAATAAAACATTTAGAAAAATCGAACTAAATTGCATAAATTAATTCTTAAATCTATTACTTCTTTTTCTTCGCTTCTCGAGTTGATTTTCAGTTTTAATAAAACTATGTAAATTTGATTTACATTTTTGGGATATTATATCAAAATATAATTAAATATTGTGGTATTCCTTATTTTAAAGAGGAAATGAAGCTTATATGAGTGGATACTTTTTATATTTTTAAGAGAAGATATTTTTAAAAGACTGATTTTTAATTTTCAAAAAGGAATACACTTTTTTTAAAAAAATGTATCTCAATGGAAACTTTTATTTTAGTAATTTTTAGATAAATCCTTAAAAAGCTTCATATCATAAAATCATAAAAATCTCTCTGATCATCCACATTTGGTGTGAAATATGTATACAAACAATATCATAACTCACAGTGAAAACGGCTGTAATCAAAAATTAAACACGTTATAAATCCATTAACCGATACTCCTTCATATCGCCAAGGGATGCCAAGTCGCCAATGCCATATTGCTTTATGGCACTAGCGATGTGACATTTGCCGGGGATGCGAAAACATTCTTGCCATAATATTTCCACAAAATTTAATTGTAATATACGTTTTTTGTGCTGTACTTTGTTGTATTCAGAAAAATTTTATCCTTTCGGCTACAAATATGATGGTATTCTTTAGCTTATATGATTTTAATAATTCTTTATGATTGACGTCTGCGCATAAAAAACTTTTTTATGATTTGCCACAAACTCAAAGTGATTAGGAAAAAAAGTGCTATTTTCTTACAGCTGTATATATACATAAATGCTGAAACTGAACGTGATTGATATGCTTCGTAGTGATATGTTTTAACTGTGTAGTGTAGTTACAAAAGAGGCCATCATCAAAGAAGAAAATCTGTGAAAAAAATAAACTTTCTGTCACATCGAATCAAATGTGATTTTTTAATAAATAATTATTAGATAATCAGAACATTCCAAAACTTTATTTCAGAATTAATTTATTATTTATGGTGAAGAGATGATGATTTTTTGGGTGAAGAGATCAAAAGTATTTAAATTCTTTTAGAAACTTATTAGCGAAAATAAAAATGATGATGACTCCATTTGCAGCGCACGACACGATTATTCTCTGCTGGAATTTTGTCGGGTGTGGATTATATATATTGTGATATATAGTAACATAATATACAGTACAGAGGTTTCTGGAAACCTAATTTGGCATTTGCTCATTTTCAATATCCTATTTTTTCATCATTGTATTTATTATAGCGTAGAATTGTAAATATGTTATAATTCATTTTTATTTATTTTCTTTCAGGTAATGATAGAGTAATTAATGTGGGTTTGATAGGAGTAAAGGAAAGACGAGAGTGATTGTCAAGACAACATCAGTTTTCTCAATTCCTTAATTCCCTCAGCCACCATGGGCAGAAAAAAGATTCAGATTTCTCGGATCACAGACGAGAGAAACCGACAGGTAAGACATGAAATTTTAAAACTTCTGACATCATTCATTATGAAATCAACCAATGTAATATTAAATGTATATAAATAACGTATTAGACTAGGAAAATATAGCTTCTAAACTCTAAATATAATATACAATGCTCCAAATACGAACAAAAATTTTAGCATGTGTAAATTTTAGTACATAAATTCCAGATCGATTGCAAAAAGTGAGAGATGGTGCTTTGTGTGTAATTAATAAGTCACCTGTCGTATGAAGGGAAAATCAATTATTCAACTGCTTCAAATCAAAAACATCAGTAATTTAAATCAACCACCAGTATACATTGTTACGCATGTTCATTTTTAACTATTCGCATTAAATTTACCATGCATTAATGTATTCATAATAATAATAATAATTTACCATACATTAATGCATTCATTTGCCATGCATTAAAGTATTCATAATAATAATTTACCATGCATTAATGCATTCATTTTTCATGCCTTAATGTATTCATAATAATAATTTACCATGCAATAATGCATTTATTTGTCATGCATTAATGCATTCTTGACACGAAATCATGTTATTTCATGCTCCATTTTATCTGCATAATCAAATTATGCATTCTAGGTGCCTTTAAACAATACAAATATCGGGGCCTTCTCCCCTCCAAACTCTCAAAACCAAATTCCTTTATTTATTTTTATTTAATCTTTATATTAGCAGTTTTAGTAGCAAATGTTGGCAAATTGGAATGACGAAGCGCTTGATTGGAAATCACTCTAAAATGCTGATTGTAATAAATCGCAAATGAAAAAAATTCACATCTTAAATTTAAAAGTAATTGTAAACAAAGTAGCAAAAAAATCTAACTTTTCTTAACGCTGTCTAAATATTATGTAATAACAGGAATATAACCTATTATTAATTATGTCCAACTATTTAATAGTATAATATAGATTTTTTTTTTATTTGGAAGTACCTAATTTTTTAAAATTATAAAATAACAAACTATTATATAAAATTTAAAATTGTAATTAATTCCAAACATTACTAGAATTATGTTTCAAAATTAATTTGAAAAATATACAAGTTTTATTGGATAGCTTTTATAATTAAATTAAAAACAAACTTAAATAACTTTCAGAATGCTACAAATCTGCCTCCAGAAGTTGTAGAACCTGCCAAATACCTACTTTTCCTATTTAATAGTATGCTACTGTACTTCTGAGATTAATTTCATTGGTTTCCAACGATTATACATATTTTAAAGGTAAAATTCATACTCCCAAAATTAGTTGCATAGTATTTTATAGTTGAGAATTTAAATTTACATAATTTTGCAAATTTTAACAGCTATAATTTTTTTATCGTTATTACATTTACTTAAATGCGATTTGGGGGGAACTCAGTTTTTTGTTAAATTTAGTGAAATGGAAGCAAGCTTTGGTTGCAATGGAAATATTTACTCAGATCTGAATTTGGATTAATCAATTATACGTTGAAATCAACAAAGTTTCCATTTTGTTTTGTACTTACATTAGTCAATATTAAATTGCTGATGTTTAAATTAATTTACATTGTTTTATTATCACATGCAATTTAGTATTCTAATAACTATGCCTTTTTTCAACATCCGAAAAATAACCCCTGAAAAGATTGTTTCTTAAAATTTATCCCTTTTTCCCATTCTAAAAAAAAAGGATACTCTAAAATGAATAGTTCATCTTATCTATTTCTTCTAGATTTATTCAATAAAAATAAAAAATAAAAATTTGTCTTAACTTAACTATACATTTTTACCTTTGCTTAAAAGTATCAAGACGTATTTTTTTATTCGTTTTTTTTTTGTTAACTATCCAAAGCCAATTTTAAATCAAACCTTATTTTTCCCCCGAAAGAAATTGATAAGATATCCATAAGAGAACTATTCTTCTTTCTAAACGCTTGGGTAGCCGCGTCTAGTATTCTTTGATTCTTACTTTACATCCTTTGTCAACAAAGATTAAAGGAAACCGTTCACTCATGTATTCAGAACGTCTCTGCTCAAATAAATGAATGCCTGATATACGCATTAATCAAATAGTATTCTGCACAAAAAACGTGATGTTTTCATTCTAGTCGATGAGAATTTAATTTGTAGCTTGTGTAAAAGGTGTCTCGAATGATGAAAATAACAGTTGAGAAATTTTTGGCGACGACGAGGACATTTAGTTTAGATTTGAATTTTACCTATTATCCTGGAAAAAACGGATTAATTTTCTCTTACGAAATAAGGAAATGTGTCTGCGTATTTCGATGAAAAGTTTCTTGCGATCATTTTATTGCATTCGTTACTAACCCTAAAGAAATAATAAAAAAATTGAAAAAATAAATATGGAAACTAGGATATGAAACCCTAA
>JAOUZG010030961.1:2048165-2098993 GCA_026289955.1 Argiope argentata | reverse complement strand
ATATATATATTATTTATACTTTTATCGCAGTTCCGATATGTTTTCGAATGTGTATTTTAATAAAAAAAGAGGTAAAAATATAATAATAAATGTTTGACAAGAATATAATTTTCTCCGTGCCAATTGTTTATCACAATTTCAACCTAAGTTTTTGATTTTTTTAAAAATTTTACATAAAACTGAAATGTTTCTTCAGTTATTTAAATTCTCTCTAGTGGGGCTTGGAAATTTTCGATGTCATTAAGGATTTAACCATCTAACCATTGTCCGAAATATTCGTCATGTATGCAAGCGAATAGGAACGTTAACTAGAGTATCTCATTTTTTACTACGATCTATTGTAAAACATTTTCACAAGTGATTGCTTTTGGGTGTTTAAAAACCTGCGATAGATTCAAAATACAAAAAAAAAAATGTGTATCCTATGAAGCGTATTAAAGCAAAGCAAATCTAATATCTAGTTCCTAACTCTTAAATAATAAAAGGGAGGAGGGACAATTCAGTGAAAAGAAATGCTCCCTAGAAAAGGGGAAGTCTTTACTGAATGACTGCGCATGCTGTACGGAGTCTTTATTGAATCACTGCGCATGGTTTTGGAACAACAATTCGAAAATCTTTGTTGATGTTGTTATTAATTTCTTTTAGGCAAAAAAAAACTAATTTACAAGGATACATTAGGTTAATCATATTCTATTCAATATACTTTGATTACTTCGAATAGTTGTTTCTATAAACATAGTTCTTATAAATTGACAAAAAATCCAACTTCAAACCACCACATCGTTTGGGCTTGACTCGTGGTGCCATCTGGTATTAATAATATATACTAATGCAGTATTTAATTTTTATAATGCGATGTAAACATTTAATCTTTTGCTGCTTTGTAATGCTTCTGTTTCCATTATTTTTAGGTGACATTTACGAAGAGGAAATTTGGACTTATGAAAAAAGCTTATGAGCTTAGCGTATTGTGTGATTGTGAGATAGCATTAATAATATTTAACAGTACCAACAAACTGTTTCAATATGCTTCTACAGACATGGACAAAGTACTTCTGAAGTACACAGAATATAATGAACCTCATGAAAGCAGAACGAACAGCGATATTGTGGAGGTGAGCATACAGTTTTGAAATCAGCGTAATAATTTTTTTCCTTCCTTTTAGGTTTTTATTACAACTTATGATTTTCTCGTATATTTTAGTACAATTTGAAAGAAGTAGTTTTTATTGGTTTTTCTTTGTGATTTCGCATTTTTTTTTAACTTTATATGTTTATTTATTTCATCATTGCTCTAATGTAATTGATATTTACTGATGAAAAATTTCTCCATTTAATGTGTGCTGTAATTTTTTTTTCATTTCATCTCTATAATTGGAATATAAATTTTGATCTACCTAGTTATTTATGTGATCTTCCTTTGTGTATGCTACAGGTAAGTAACATTTTAATTTTAAATATTTGTCAGTCGCATAATCATCGCAGAAGGTATGGAACTTAAGAAGTAAGTAATTCATATTTTAATTTATTTTTCTTTGATTTTTTTGTGAATTTAGTTAATTTGTCTCATTAATTTGATTATTTCTATAAGTTGATTGGTGATTTTATGAATGAAATGTTGTATAAACTAATGATGAATTTTTATTTGGATAAATTTAAAAAATAAAGTTTAGAGTGTAAATCTTTTTCTCCCTTTTTGTTCTGTTTTTCTATCATATGTCCTTTATTAGTTCTCTATATTTTCAATTCTTCACAAAAATTTTAGTTTTTTCCCTTATTAATTTTTTTTCAAAAATGCTATGCTAGTGAATCATTGTATATAAGTTATTATTCAAAGTACTTAGACAAACTTAAATAGCAGGCACAATCATTTTTACAGAATATGATTGTTGCCCACCTATAAAGTTTGTCTAAACACTTTTGAATCACTCTTTAAAATACATTGAGAATATTTATGAAGTTACAGCTCACAAATTATAATTAGTTTTAAAATTAATTTTCATTTTTTATATTGAAAATAAACAATATGTTTGCAAATTTATTCTATACTAAGAAGTTAATTATATGAAATAAATATTATTATTTAAATTTTAGATCAGTAATGCTTATTTTAAAATGGAGAGGATTAAGAAAAAATAAATTTATTTAGTTTACCATGGTATTATTATGTGAGACTTAAATCCTTTTTTAGTAACTTCATTATGTTCCAATCAAATATAATACTATTGATGTTATTGTACAATTTGATTCTTGAGCAGTTTGAAAAAAAATTATCATTTGAGACCAGAATTTTTTATTGATATTCAATATCATTTTATTTTTCAGATTGTATTAATGATTATTTGGTATTAAGAATCAATTACCAGTTCAACATATTGTATTGCATGATTTTTTCAGTTATGAAAACATGGAAACTGGAGGAAACCTGCTGAAAATTTCAGAAAAATAGTAATTCACATCAAATGCATCCCTCTGAGCAAGGATGTAATAAATAAAAAGAAGCTATTTGATAAATAAATACCAACTACATATTTTGTCTAGAGATAGATTTTTGGAAGGCTGGAAAACTTTTTATTTTAAATTTTGACACAAGGTGTTCAAGAGTTATTGAATACTTCTTTATATTAACTAAAAGGCATTTAAGAAAATAAAAATAATATGCCTGTATTAACTTATAATTTATTTACAACATATTATTAATTTTGTAATGTGGTTACAAAGGTAATAAATCTTGATTTAAGACTCCTTTGTTGCTTATTATATATCCATGATAATGTTATTTCATGCTAGTTATCAGATATTTGAAGAATTATGGAATTAGTAGCATCTAAGATGTGCTTCTTCTCTTCTTCCATATTAATACAATGCATTTAATTGATGAAGTTTTTCACATTACATTATATGTAAAAAATCAGGGTAGTTAAATCTGGTGGGAGAAGAGACCAGAAAATGAAACTTTCATCATCAATCCATCAGTTAGAAAAATATTGTTTTGATTTTCAAAAGGTGATACCAAGCAAAATCTATTTATTATTGAAAGTAATTATGCAGTAAGAGAAAATTTTTTTATCCCTGTTAAAAGTCAAATGTGTCATTAAAAAATAATTGCAGTTCTTGGCTCTTTTTGCATAATTTGTAATGGTACCAATAATTCCCCCCCCCCTGCTTGTAAGGTAGATATATGATCAAAAATTGGTTACATTCTTATCATGAATTTTCACTTCTCCTTAATTGAATGGCAATTTTCTCACAACACATCTGATTAAATTTAATTAATTCATTATCATTAATTTACTTTTATAGATTTTATAAGACTAAAATTACAGGAAAGCTTTTAAGACAGAATTTTGCAAATTTTATTTAACTTCTGCTTTGGAAAGAAGAGGATTAGAAATTAAAGGGGAATTACTTTAATCGTCAAATAAACATTTTTGAATTTTGAATATGCAAGAAATTTAATTTTCAAATAAATAATTAAAAAGATTGATATTTATAAATAGTGAAAAACAATATACTTTTTCTTTTCTAATTTATTTAAAAAAAACATATTATAGAATTCAAACATTTCATTATTATGAAATTTGTTTAATATTTTAAACTTTATTTATTTTTTGAATGGATAATGCTCAGTTTTATATGTTAATTCAGCTTATTCAGATATATAATTTTCTTATTTGATTATAGGCATTAAGTAAAAAAGAACACAAAAGTTCTTCAAATGGTTGTGATAGTCCAGAACCAGACCAAGATTATGCTCTGACTCCAAGAACTGAATCCAAGTATTGTAAAATTAATGAAGAATTTGAAATGATGATGCAAAGAAATGTTCAACTGAATGGAAACAGAGTTAGTTTGTACTTTTATGTGTAATGAGCAGCAATTGCTGTGATAATCAGTTTGGTTTTTGTTTTGTTTATTATTTGCCAGCAGACATGGTTGCATGATTAGTTAACAATCTTTTGGCATGTTTATAGAAGAGGAGTTTTTGATTTAAATTATTTAAATATTTTTTTATTCGTGTTGTTCTTTTTAAAACTATTCATTTGTATTATTTTTTTATTCGTCTTTGCTCCTGCCTGCCATGCGGTGCCTGGATTTTATTTTTTTTTCTTGTGACTTATAATTCTTCTAATAATATTTAACAAAAATTTGTAGAGAGAAAAGGGCTAACATTTTGCATTGTTAGATTCATTAGAATCGTTTGTCAAGGAAAAATTTCACAGATAGTTTAATAACATAGTACAAATTTTATATTGAATAGTTTGTGTAATTTAGAAACTTTGAACATTCTAATAAACTGTTTATTTATTTATTTGATATTTATTTGCACAATCTAATAAACTATGTGTGCTAAATTAATTCCTTTATTGCATTTAAATTAAAAGTTGAGTTTATCAACAAATGAAGTTAAATAATTTTGAGTCTTAATAAATGTAGTATTGTAATTTAGTTCAATAACTGCACAGTGGGTAATGATCCCTTCTGATTACCTAAAAGAGTTATTCAAAAATAAATTCATATTGTGATTAAATAAGTAAGAGTATAATTATGTTTAATAATTCTAAAATTAATTTTTGTGTTGAAGCCTTTTTAAATATTTATATCAGAATATCTTTGCAATTTTTTTTTTAGTTATAAAAATATTTATTTCATTTAACAGTAAAATTCTATCCCAATTTACTGTTTCAGTATTAAAATTAATTTCATATGATACATGAATTTAAATTTTTTTATTTTGTATGAATAGGGACCAGGATCTTTAAGTCAGACATTAGGTCCCATGTCTGTCAGTCTTAATAGCAGCTATCCAAGTGCAGAAAGTTTAATGGGATCTTCTCAAATTCCACCTCATAGCAACATTAGTCCCAGACCTGGCTCTTCAGGTGAGAAAAGTCTAATTATTTCTTACTGAATTATCTTCTGAATAATCTAATATGAATTGGTTGCGAGTTTAGACTATATAAAACACCGAAAACAATAATATTAATTATTATAAGTTTGTTTAGCTGAATATAGTTTTAAAATAGCATTCATATTAAATAATTGGTATTTATAACTTTATAATTGTTTTTATTCAACAATGAATGCATTTTTTAAAAATAATTTATTATATATTCTGCAATAAATTTTCAGAATGATTTTTTTTAATTGTTTATTATATATATTTTTTTAAAATCTGGATTCATCTATGTATATATCGCTCGTCTATATATAAATTTTTCTAGGCAGATAATAGCTTATTCATTCAACTCTCATTATATACTGTTGTATATGAATACATCATTACTATGTTTTGATTAATGGAGAAGTTCTTAGCTTTGTTTGATTCTTTCCAGGTCTCCTTGATATTAATGGTGTCACTCCAAATGGCTATCATCGTTCAATTTCTCCTTCCTTGCCTGGGAACAGTTCTCCTGTAATGATAAATAAACAAATTAACAAGCAGCATTCACCACCTGGAAACAGATCGAATTTGCGTGTTGTAATACCGAATTCTCATGCTAACTCTTCAATGGTAAATTTTTCCTGAGCATTTAAATTTGTTATAATAAGTATTATTTGTAAAGAACTGCATGCATGAATAAAACTGCAGAAAATTTTGCAAAAATTTTATGATAAGAGAAGAAAGTTATAAACTGAGAATTGAATTTAAATCAGAAGAATTGTCTATGCTGAAGAATTGACAATGTTTTGCTAAGATATGTGTTTTGATTTCTGTCTGTCTACATTTCTTAAACCATTATCTTATATATAAGCATTACTCAGAATTAAGATATTTCCTCGTTTAAAATTTTTAATGTAAAAACCACTTCTTCATAAAATATTATAATATATATAAATATATATTATTGTTTCTGCAAAATTCTTTTATCATTGCAAAAATTTAATTAAAATGGAAATATCAATTCAGCAGCTGATTTTAAAATCCACTTTTGAAGTTTCTTATTTAAAAATCGTGTGCTTCTATTTTATTATTTATTAAATATGTAAACCATTGGTGGAAATATTGTATATAAATGAAAATGAAAGAAATGTGAATTTTAAGTTGTATAAAATATTTCTTGGGGAATTATTTACTCTGAAATTACTACAGAAGAATGAAATTTTTTAAAATTAATTTCTAATTAATGGTATTTTTAACTTAACTAGTATTCTTAAAAATATTGATAGCATTTTTTCTCTTGCCTTAAATAATGAGTGTGCAAGCTTGATTGGTTTTGTTGTGGTTATTTAGGAGATTTGTAACTTACATCGCCTAAATAATATATAGGTATAACAATTTCTATTTTACTTATTAAAAGAAAAATCTAATTATTCGTTTTTCATGTCACATGAAAGCAGTGATTGTGGTATACTTCAGAAATCTTTATAAAAAATAAAGTTTGAAATGGTCAATAACATTAAATAAATACTTCTTATGAATTCACATTACTATCTGTATTTTATAACTAATTGTTAAATTTTTTATAGATTTTGAAATGGAAGAATTGTAATTTAATTATTAAAAAAAAGAATTAACTAAATATTCAAATTTTGTTAAACAATTATTATTTGAACAAATTTAAAAGTTAATTATTATTTTTTTAATACAGAATTCTCGCCCTGCTGCTAATTCAATGGGAAGTCAAGTTGGAAATGTCAATGCTTCAATACCGAGCATGGCTTATCCGTCCAGTCTTTCGTCATCCTTCCCTCCAAGTAAGTTCATGGAATGCTAGTATTTCCTGCCACCTGTTAAAGCTGAGCACTAATTGTAAAATACTCTTGGACTAAAGATATCAAATGTAGCATTTGCATTTATTTCTAATATATATATTTATATATGTTCATGAATCAGTTTGTGGCTTGAAAAATGCTGTTTAGTTGAGAAAAAAAATTGTTTTGGAATTTTGTATATCATAGAAGTTTTTAATTTGTAATATCCATTGTACTGACATTAAATACTGATTTGTAAAAATAAATTTATTTTGGCCATCATTTTTTTATTTTATCAAATCAAATTTATTTTTATTTTCCTTATCAAAAACAATAAAGATTGTTTGAAGTCAGTCTATTTAGTTGGATTTTTTTTTCTTTCTCTAAATAGTTTTGCTTCTATATAAATACTGATCTGTGAACATTATTTGATGCACTATTAAAATATTTGCATGTCAAATTACTATTTTTTCCTTCTGAAGGTTTTCAACTTTCAATTTATGGCATTTTTGAAATTTAAATATTTGTAATGAGAAATTTTATATTTACCGAAGAGAAAATTTGCATGAGATAGATATAAGTTATGCTTCTTATTTGCATTTAAAAATTAACTTTGAAAAATAATAAAATATTACGATTTCATTAACATACTAGTTTATGAAATAGAATGCCTTGAAATAGATTTTTAAACTATTAAAATAAACTTATCACATTGAGCCAAAAAAGATGTATGCTTGAAAAGTGATAATTATGTTATTTCAAATATTTTTACATGGACACTATTGATAGTATGATATATAAACCCATCCATAGATTTTTTTTTTTTTTTTTTTTTTTTTTTTTTTGCAAAAGTGTTGAGTGTATTCTCTTCCCCTTGCATATTTTTTGGAAAGAAGGAAAGAAAAGGCTTATTTCTTCCCATTTAATTACTCACTTGCTTATATTCTGAGGAATTTCATCTTAAATCTAGAATCTAGTTTTTTTTATATAACTTTCACATTATATCGGTTAGACTTCTGAATGCCTTGATTATAAGTACGCAGACTTGTATATTTTTTAACATGTTTTATGCAATATAAAAAGAATTAACATTGAAAAATAAAAGACATAAGCACCTTCCTAAGTGAATTAACCTTTTTTTTAAAAAAAAAAAAAGAATTAAACTGTACTTGTATTATATAAAATTATTCAATGCATATATCTACCATATTTTAATTTAAATATTTGTATTGTATAATGTTTCAATGCACTGACAACATTTTAGTTGTCTTTATTGTTTGCCCTATATTTTAAAATATGGCAGCAGCTAGGCATAATTCTTTTAAACATCCTTTTTTAGTCTAGAGGGCAGCAATTAGAATCTAGAGGACAGCGAATTTAAAATTTCCTAGAGATGCTAATATATCCGTTGCAAGCTGAAAAAAAATATTGACTGAAAATATATTTAAAATATGTAGCGATATCGGAAGTAATTCATATACCAACATGTTCAAAAGGTTAAGGAAGTGAGACCTTTGACAAGTATTTATTCAATTCTTTGTTTGAATAGTGCTCAAAATTTGACCTACTTTTCCCCATGCGCTTTTGGCTAGCCCTTTCATTTGAGATGAAAAAATGCGCATAAATTTATAATTGTTTTTTTGAATTAAGTGATTAATTCCATACATTCAAATTATTACTAATCATTTTAAATAAACTCATCCTATCTTTAGAATTGTCTTAAATAGAAGCATATTTAAAATCTCTTCTGAATAATTCTTAGCTCTATATTTCCTTTGAGAAGCTTCTTACTAATCCTGTGGTGATTTCTATAAAAGCCAATTAATATCCTTCGAGCTGAAGGTTCCCTTTTGCTTGAACGATATGATACTCGACTACTAACTATAAGATTGGGAGTTCGGGCCTAGCGCTATCCGCTATATTCAACCTAAAATCCTAAAACTAATGAAAAAAAATTCATGAATTTATTAATTATGATTGTAGACTTAACTAAAGTATGCTTAACATTTTTACCTGCTTTTACTTTAATTTTGAAGCTCTTTGCATTGCCTGAATATTGAGATTTAATTTTAGCCAATACTTCCTAGAACTCTCAGAAACTTCATAAAAATCAATAAATTTAAAAAAAAAACTCTACATAGTAAGTTAGATTCTAGAATAGGATATGGTAAGCTTGTTTTTTTTAATGCACATTTTGTATTATGCGAAGCTTTCTGTTCCCGAATTCAACATAGTTTTATTTTCATTTGTGTAATTTTACAAACATGTTGCTGCAAATATCCCAAATTTAAAGTTGTCTTTTTTAATGCAAAACTGTTTTTGTGCATGCTAATTAATTCATGGAAAATAATGAGCCTGAAATATTTAAAGATAAGTTTTCATTAAAAGAATTCTCATAGTTGCTGCACAAAATTTTTGCTTGAGTGGTAATATGATTTTGAAAACTAAAATTTAAGTTGTTATACAATATCTATTTGGCATCATTATAAATTATTTGAATCACAAATTAACCAAGAATACTTCTCATTGCAATCTGGATTATCATACTCTGATTTCCGTTTCTGGGATAATCAGAGAATTCTCTGAAATAATTAAAGTTTTAAAAGTAAATACTGTTTATTTAATTTAATTGCATATTGCATAATATTGTAATGGTCATCAGTGACTTAAATGGTAAAAAAAAAATATATGATGCTAAAACTTTTAGGATGGGTTTTCTGATATATCGATTCTAGAACCTACCAAATTGTTATAGTAACAATTTATAGCTTACATAAATATATGAAAAGGACTCTACATGTTAAGATTTTTCACTATACATATATATTATGTAAATTTCATTTAATATATTTTATATGCTTATTTCAGCTTTCTTAAGACTTTTTGTAATACATGTCATGAATTACTATTTGCTGTCTTCAACACGTTTTGTGTTTCATATTTGTTTTCATCAAATCCAGTTTCTGCTTTAATACATACATTATTTTCATATAAGCTCTGATAGTAATGAAAATAATACTTCTTCTAGAAAAAAAAACCATTCACATAGTGGAGCTTTTTAATTATTTAAAGCCCTTAATTCTCATTTTCTTTTAAATTCATTTGTGGGTGAGATTTTGATAATGTATTCAGTATTTTCATGTGTAGTGAACTTAAAATATTTTCGGAAAGTTTTTTTCTTTTCGAATATTTTTGAATTCGATTGCTGTATTTGTCACATTTGGATATATTTATTATTAGTCTGTATTATGTAAAGTAATGAAAGATAAATTGCAAATTAGTATTACTTACAGCTATAGCCACATTTAATTTTATTTTGTCTGAATCTATCCTTTCCATGGGTTTCTTAAAACTTGATCAGTTCATTGTCTTTTAGATTTTTGAACTAAAGTTTTGTTCATGGATTCACAATTTATTTTGCCTATTTAGAATTTATAGTGCTGGTCATTTGAATGAATTTGAAAATAACTGCTTTCTACTGTCTAAATAAAATAACTAATTTCTACTGTTAAAATAAAATAACATATTTTTCATAGTTAAAAAAGAAATTCTTGAGAATAAATACATTGAATATTACACTGTATTTTCCATATTGTAATTATTCTCTATCTTTGAATATTTCGGTACAAATTAAAGACAACTTTCTTACATAAAATATGCTTTTCAACTCATATTTTTAATGATGCTTGTATAAAGTTTGTTTGGAAATTTGAAATTAAAAAAAAAAGAAAAAGAAAGTCAAAGGCAGTATATGAAACATTTGAAATTAAAATTTCCTAAAGGTTTCACAACTGAGAGTTTTAGTGTAAGAAAATGATGAATTTTCTATATCCTTTAATAGATTGAAACAGCTCTCTTTGTATCTAGTTGATTGTGGTTTTCTTGAAGTTACTAGTTATTCAATGATACCATGTGAACATTTGCTCCTCTAGAACAATGCATGTAGAAGCCATCATGCTTAATATGGGTGAATTGTAATTGACTATCCATTGAATATTTTTGTACTTCTGAAATGACAAATATTTCAATTTGTAAGATTTATTAAATCAATTTTTAGAAACCATGAAAATTAATACTTGGTTTTCTGCATAATAATTGATTACATTTACCAAAAGTGACTCAGTACAGGTTTTATTTCAAAGCTGCATTTAAGATTTCTCAGACTGTTTATGAATAAAAAACATTATTAACTCAAATGTATAATAAAAGAAAATATCTTAATTTCTTAAAAAATAACTTATAACTGACTTATGAGTATGTTCTTATAACATAATATGTAGAAAAGTTTTTAATGAACAAGTGAATTTGATTTAAGTATTTCTAGAAATTGTAAGCCAGAGAGAAAAAAAATTAAAATTTAATCTAATTATATTGTTGGCTACAATTATTTGAATGCTTTGTTGCTTTTGTGATTATTTCTATATCAAAATTTCTCTCATATACAGAAATGTGAACCAATTTCTTTCAAAATATAAAACAAGTAAAAAGAATGAACAAGTTTGTTTGAAATTTGAATAAAATAATGAAAAGAAGCCTGAAATATTGATTCTTTAAATTTAATAGTTTCATTAGTTCACGAAAATATATTTTATAGACTAATATAGTAAATAAATTTTTTGATCCTTCATTAACTTTCCTCCTTTCAAAGATTCTCTACTTTGAACTTTCTGAGAAATCGATTTCTTTCTGCTCTATAATTTAAATGTCATAAAATAATTTCACCATAAACATGTGGTAATTTGTAAAAAATGTTGATTTTAAGAAACAATCAATGTATATACCTTTTCCATTATCTAGCGAACTTATTTATTTACAATAATATTTTTCACACGATTTCTAGATAAGAATTACCCATGATAGGTAATAATTGAATTTTGATTAACATTTTTAAAACACTTTTTCTTTAGATGAAATTATTTGCAAATGTTATTAAATGATAATTATCACAGCTAATATTAAGCTGTTAAAATGAGTAACTATTGAAACAATGAATTTAATATTTTTAAAGTTATCACATTAAATGTTGCAACTTAAAAATTAATGACAACTATAGAAAAGTTAAAGATAGCCTTAAAAGTATATATATATATATATATATATATATATATATATATATATATATATATATATTCAGTTTATCAGTACCCAAAGCCATTTTAATCAACTTATGTTTTAAACCTGAAAGTAATTTTCGGCACCTGTGGAACAAAATTAATGAAAAGTAGTAATTTTTCGAAGAAATCCTCATTCCATCTCAAAATTCGGCTCTGTAATTTTCCATGAAGGTGAAGTTTGATATATAATCCTTTGAAAGCACAATGATGAAAAGTTTTTCTTATAGAGTTTTTGTGAATCTTGATTACGTAACAACAAATAATAAATGTTATTACGAGTTCACAATAAAATATGACTTACATTTCTCTTGCAAAAAACTGTATTGATAAACTATTTCATTCATTTTGATCTTTTGTCGTAAAGGCCTTTCTGAAAAGATCTATAAAATCTACATTTTTTTAATTCACAGAATGCATATTCAAGTTTTCTCAGCAATGATTTCAGACAAATTATTCTGATTTTGAATCTGTATTTAAAGAATAATTAATAGCACCGTTTAGTAAGTGTGGCTATTAAAACAGTGGTGTCATGTACCACTGCTATGACAGGGAATACATTTCAGTACATTAATTTGAAATAATATTTCAAACAAGAAGACAATTTGTTTGCCGTCAATAGAAAAATTTCTACCTGCCCTCTTATCAATGTCAATACTCATTAATGACATGCTTCCTGCCTTTAAATGTTGCTTAGATCATAAATGCTTTCAATCTGTCTGAATCACTGAATAAATCTTCATCAAAAAATGAAACTGCACATTTTTCAGTCAATTAGTTCATATTGTGAAGCAGCGATTTCAAACGGGGGAAAAAAACCCTCTGTTATAGATTACAAAATCAATTTTATGTTTAAAGTTTCGACCTTGAATTAATTTAATTATAAATAAGTATAATTGGTGTTGTGATATAATTAATATCGGATTCGGCATGTTATTCTCATTATTTTGAGTAGTAAGATATTTGTACTATTTCAGGAAAATATATGTTATAAATAAATAAAGTTTTTAAAAAAATACTTGAGTGTATTCCAAGAATTTTACTGGTTTACAAATGTAACTATTTCTGAGAACAATGTAACATCTATTTCCAAATTGCCCATCCGAATCTTTCTTATAAATTCGTCTAGCAGAAGTTATTTCACTAACAAAAAGCGACTTCCATAGTAAGACTTCTAGATGTTTGACTACTAACGTTATTTTTTATATTAATTAATTTTTTAATTTATAAAAATACCACAAATTAATTATCAATGCACTTTTTATCTTATCATGATTAACTATTCGAGAAAGTTGATTAATAATTATTTTTGCTTTTAAAGAGTGGCATTTTTCTCACCCTGAAATATATATATTTTCGTTTTTATTCCGAAATTATATTACTTGGACGAATCTGTAACAAGTATATATATATATATATATATATATATATATATATATAATTAAAAACCATGAATATTAAAAGATGATATTATATCTTAATTGGAAGTTTTTGTTAAAAAAAGATAGAAAAAAGATCTCTGATAAAGTGCAGAAAATAGCATTACGTTTGCTGTAAAGGCTTCCACGAAATGGCAGTATATCTAAATTTTTGAGAACTTTTTAATAAACAATATATATGATTTCTTTATTTATTGTAAACTAAATCAATTGTTCTATTGAACAAAATATGAAATATGGCTAAAAAATAGATCCATCGTATTTTTCAGATGATTTTCAACTCAGTTCGGATTTAGGATTGTCAGGGTTTAATTCTCCTGGTATGCTTCAAAACTGGTCCCAGGGTCCACTGTCAGGAGTCCAAGGACTTTCACATTCAAGGTAAGCATAATTTGTTTCATTTTATATAAAATTTTGTAATTATGCTGTGAAATGTTAATATAATATAATGTAATGTATAAACTAAATGCATGATAGACAGATAATAATATTTAAAAATTTAGTTTAATTATGTTTATTTTTTACAATTTAAATTTCATATATATATTTTTAAAGAGTCGCAATGTTAAAAGAATTATTATATAGTTTGATTATTTATTTTGCGAGGTTGTGAAAATATTATGTTGGTTTTGACTGATTAGTTCTCAAACTTTAAGGAAGAACTATGTGTAAATTTTCTCTAGGAAATTGTTGTACTTTTAAACATATATTTTAATAAAACTGTGCTGAAGCAATTATTGTATTAAAGTCTATTGAAAGTTAAGATTATTTTAAATTGCTGCTTTCTCTTTTAAAATGTTTTGTAAAAATATAAATTACGATTTGCTATAAATTGCATTATTTACCCCCCCCCCCTCTCTCTTTTTAAAAAATGTTTTATAGGTCATTCAGAATTTTACTGTGTTTTTTTTTTTTGAAAATAATCGTAATTATGATATTCTTTGAATAAATAACAATAGTTTCGTGTACTTGTTTTATTTCAATAAACTTATCAAATCAACGGATAATTTGTATTCTTTTTGTGATATAGATTTATAATTTAAAATTAATATTACTTTTTATCATCTTGCAGCCCAAGCTCTACTATAAGCAGCTTACCTCATCTTTCGGTTAGCAGTGCAACCCCACCACCATCTTCATCTCCTCTTCCAGTAAAAATTAAAAGTGAACCAATTTCTCCTCCGCGTGATAACTCAACTCTTAGTCTACATCGGCCTCCATCAGTGCAGGGTCATTTATCACCAGGCCATCATTCTCTGGCTCCTTCTACATCCTCTTCACCAGATCCAAACATGGACTATGATCCTCATATTAACAAGAGGCCGCGTCTTACTGCAGATGGTTGGGCTACATAGTACAAGACTCCCGAAAGTGGGCAGCCATTCAGTGTATTTTGGTGGTGATGAACTATTAAGGCATTATACCCTTATAGGGTATCATCTTTATAAACATTATATTTTGTGGATATTTTCTCAATGAACCTGCTGGTGCATTTAAGACAAACTTTATGAATTAAATGTAAAATAAGAGGAAATATGTATGTGTGTCATTCTGTTATTATATTCTATCTCATGGAGATGAACTTTGAATATAATTAACGGACATTGCTGAGATTGCCAGTTCTCATGTTCTTTCATTGAGATACCCTACATTCATGAAAAGATCTGATATCTTGAGGAACAGGCTTAATATTTTGTTGGACAAATAGTTCCTGCATTCTTCAGTGAACACTACGGTGAACTATTACTGAATTGGACTTAAATGCTATCTGTCCTAATGTGTAATCCTGATCTTGTAAATGTGAGATTTGTTGTTTATTGTTTCATAGTGATATTGCCATCAACATATACTGTAGAATATCTTTTATATATATCAAGACATTGACAATGTGAAATGATCTTAAAACAGTTGTTGGCAACCAAAATATTTTATATGTTGTTAGATTGCACTAACACTGATGTTTATTAGACATGACTAAATATTAGGCGAGAATCTATTTTCATTAGCAACATTCCCTAACGGTTGCTTCAGGCTTAAATGTAAAATAAATTAGCCTTGTGTGAACATGGAAACAGCTTGTAGTAAAGATACAAGTCAGTTATTTCATATTCATTATTTCTGTTGCTGGTACTTAAGCCTTTATTGTATTATCCTAGTGACTGTTTTTAGTAATCTCAAATATTAAGTAATTTTTGAGAATTAGTGTTGATGGCAGCAATTTGTATTTTATGTACCAGAATTGCTTCATTGATTCTAAATTATACATAGTGTTGGTGTAATGTTTGAAATTTTAAGCACTATAGTGTATTTATTAATTTCCATTGCATGCACTTCCTGTGAAGCGCTTGTCTGTTGTATTTCCTATCGTGGACTGTTACTTGTTTTGTGGCCAGTAGAAATAATATATGTCTAGATTTAATCTGATGAAGGGAAGCGTTTTTAAGCCTTTATTTTATACATTAGAGAATACTACACTTAATTGATTAAATTTACAAAAAAAAATCACGTTATTAGATTATTTAAAAACCGATTTTTAGTCGCGTTTTTCATAATTGTGCAAGTCAGTTCACTGATAGGTTAAATGATAGAAAAAGATAGAATATATTCTACATAACATTGTTAAGAAGGGATTTAGAATAACGATAGCTAAATTTAGCTCGTATAGTTTTATTATACCATGAGTGCAAAAATAAGATCTGATGACTGTCCAAGTTTTTTTGCTATAGATGTGACAATCATGAACGTTGACTGCTGTGTCTGAAACACTATGCCTTCCTTGTCGGCTGTCTGATCCTAAAAAAAGCAGTGTTAAATATTTAAACACAAAGCCTTGATATTTGAAAGAAAAGAAACTTGTTCAACCAGTGCCTGTGTCTTTTGCACAAGTAGTTAGAATCTGAATTAAAGGAATTAACAATTTTTATCAGAGAGAGTGAATTTTAAATAAAACGTAATTAAAATGGCATTTTGCCTCAATAGCATTTGTATTTTCTCTTATCAAAGATTTTACATAAAAATATAATTAAAAAATTTCTTTGGAATTCTTTAAATTTAAATACCCCCAGATTTTAGGCAGTCTATAAAAGGAAATTTTATCCATCATGTAAAATTAATTTTGTGGAAGCATATTTTGTCTCAGATATTTAGTAGTTGAACTCGTATGTAGTTAATGAATAACATTCGATTAATAAGAGCTGTAATGAGAGGCAATAGGATAGTTAAAATTATAAGAAAATATAAACAAGTCAATAAGTTATTTTAGAATTTAGCCAAAATATTGTCTTGACAAATACTTATATTTTTGTGAGTAAATATCTCATAGATTTTTAATGGAAGTAATGCATAAGTGCACTATCATCTTTAATGACATATTTATTTATCCACTATTTCTGAAACATCTGCCAATATTATTGTATGCTCTTTATTTTTATGTATCATACACAGCAGTGTGAAAGATATCTTTCCACCAAGGCAAAATGTTGATGGCTTTAACCTTCCATGTTTATCTCTATAAAGAGAAAGCTTGTACCAGCAAAGAGAAAAATACCAATTGGATTAATTATTATATTTACTTATCTGTAGATTTACATTCGGCAAAATAACTCACTATCTGCCTGCAGTTGCATCATTCCTTAATGAATAATTGTAAGGCTTTGTAGGACAAATGTTGATTCGTTTTCATCATTATTTCAAAATTAAGTCTTATCATGAAAAGGATTATCACAGTTTTTCTTTTTGGTTTTGCACCAGGCCAATCTTATTAATTATTTGTACATGAAAGTGAATTTCTTGTATTTTTATAAGTGTAATATAAATTTGGTTTTGTTTGAATAATTTATTCAACTGTAAATGTATTTTCTCTTAATAATTTCATGTATTAATTCATTCATTGTCATTCAGTTTCATATTTCCACATTTGTGTTTGTAGAATATTGTTGTTAATTTTACACTTGGTTTTTACTTATTTTAAAATTACTTGTAAAAAATTATTGGCTATTTATTTGAAAATCTTGCAGTAATCAAAAAACTTCCAGTCAATCAAAATTTTTATATTTATTGTGTTGTTCCTTTATTTTGACAAATGGTGATTGATATAGATTGAGATTTTTTCTGATTCATGCATTTGAATATTAGATTTATTTCAACAAAAAAGTAATCGTTTTTAGTACAATTATTAATTATACAGGATATAAACATTATTTTGCGAATATTTTATATTTCTCTCAACATATCAATATCATAGTTTTATATTCTCTAATATTTTGTGAAAGGAAGATTGAAATCTATATCTCTTTTTCTTTGTATATATATATACATAATAGAAGAAGAGATAAAACAAGGAGATCGTGAACTACTTGACGCCTCACAACTTTACTATATCTTTAACTTCAATTTTATGAATGTCACAATTAGAATTTTCTTTAAGCAATGTTATGTGCCATATCGAATCATAAGATAGTTTATGAAAGATAGTTAGATGAGAAACAAAGTGCAATATTTGTTTCTACAGCACATTTCTGGTTAATATTTTCTGTATTGTGGCACAGAATGTGTATATACAAAGTTTGAAAATTGTGCTGTCTCATTTGGGATTTAGTATTGTTAAAAAAAAAGTATAAATTTTTTTAATTAAATATTTTGAAATATAAATTTTAGTAAAATTTATAGGATATTTTTGACCTGAATTCCTTGCTAAAATGCAAAAACATTTTATTTTTGCATTTAGTTTGAACATTAGATGAACTATAATAGGTCATTTCTGTTAACCCTGTGGATACCATTTTCTTGGAAAAATCTATGCGCAGAAACTGTATATTTATGTACTAGTGTTTGTGTAATATTTTCTTAGGCCGAATGTTGTCATAATTGTTTTGTGCAGTCATCAAAATAAACTATATGGCCAGAAATATGTGGAATATTCAGTTTTGAATTCATTATCAGATTATTTACACCAACATATATTTCTGTTGACCTTCATTAGTGTGCACCTAATAAATAATAGAAGGTCAAATATTTCCATTTTTGTATATCAACAAGATTTTTAAATAATTCATAGTTCTAAAATTAATCTGTTGAAAATTTAATATAAAATTTTAAAAAAATGAAATCTACGGTCGCAAATTTCAACTTATCATGTGAGAACATTATTATTTTTAAGTGATTATTTGTTTTAATTAATTTAAGTCATTGACCAGTTTAAACCGGTTTGAAAAAATTACGAGACTTCTCTCTCTCTCTAAAGATAGTTTTTTAAAACTTTCATTTTCACTTTTTCTAGTTGGCAAACAAAGTTTCTACGCTCGACCGATTTTAAGATTAAAAAAAATCCATCAATTTCGACGAAAAGCTCATTATTACTGGAAGCTATTGTATATGTGGTAAAATCCAATCAACATAATGCAGATTGATATTAAAATTATATTTTGATATTTACAGTATTTTGAGAAACACAATTAATAAGAACGTGCTTATAATATCATTTAAGAATAAATATAAGTCGCGTTTTACAAAATTACGATAATTAAAACTGAAAAAGAATTTTAAAAACAACAGCATAATTTTTTGAGAGGGAAATTAATTATTTAAAAGTAAGAAATCTTAAAGAAACTGGAAGATGACGTCATTTCATAAAAACGACAAATAAAAAGCAATTGATAGCAAATTTAGATAAATATCTCGAACAATACTGACAAAACAAACCTCAAATGTCATGGGTCAGGTGACTCGCAATTTACCAATTTAAAAACGAATATTTTTTGCCTGTCAAATTTCGGAGACACCAAAACTACATGTTCTCACACGATAATAAAGTCACTTCTGTGTCTTGAATTAAAAATTGTTAAGACAATATGACTTATAGTATTGAAAATAATTTTGGGAGGTGTGCAGTGAGTCACCCTAAATTAACTAATTACTTCCAAAATATTAATTTTGTGATCAAACCAATTATATCTCATTTAAAAAATATGTCATCCGTTTAAACTACAAGTGTTGCACATTTGTCCAGAACAATTTCTTTATAAATTAGTCACATTTTCCAGTCAATCCGTCTCGTCTCGTCATGTCAGTTTCATATTTAAATCTATTTCACATATTAAAAAAATATATAATATTATTAAAAGGCTAGAATCAGAAAATAAAGTATTTATTAACTTTTAAGTAATAATTTGCTAATAATAATTAATCAAAATGCTTAAAAAAATTTCTTTTAAAAAATTATTTCCGCATTTATGAAAAGCTGTATTCTTTTAACTATACTTATGTGAATGAGTTCATTTTTTTATGACAAACATTTACTGTTTGAATTCGTTGACAAAGATTTGATATCTACAAGTACTGCAAAAGTCAATTTATATCTTAACTGAGACATAATGTCTATCAAAACTAACAGAAATATCGGTCACATTTCAGCATATTATTTGTACAAAATAGAACCCAACAAAGAGCTTTTAAAAATGACACACAACATATTTATTGAACTTTTTCCCTAATGATGAATCTCTTGCACGAAAACAAAATTTTATCAATATGGGATTGAGGATTTTAAATTTTAATACGCCCATCTCGATTAAAACAACAATTCCTGTCCAAATAGCATTTCTTAGAAAAGAGGAATATGATATTTTCTAAGGTAGGACCAATTATAAAATTCTAGAACTCAATCGTTTCCAATTACAATTGCTATTTATTTAACTATCGTTATAATCATTGGACGCCAAGAATGCTGTATGGATGTCATTCATTACGTTGGGATATTCTCTATACTGAAAGGTTTATAATGTTGAGTTTGTAACATTGTTCGCATATCGGCTTCCTGGTAACTTGAAAAATTAGTCAAAATGTCGATTACTTCTTCACTTGCACAACGCCTCATTCTACCCTTTCTTTGGAAAAGTAAGGATTTTGTAGATGGTAATCACTTACCCACTCTGTAAAAACACTTCATAGAAGAATACCTGGAATTCGGAAAATGGTGTTTGAATTCTTCTATATTTAGGCTTTTATTACGCTTACGTGCAGCATAAATCATCAGTGTTTATATACTTTCCTTGCTACTGAAATATATCATTCTTTTAGAAAGCATACAATTGCTAGCAAAGAGAGTTATTTTCTTGCTAGCATTCTAATATTTATCTGATATACCTTAATTTTTTAGTTAGTTTTCTTTTTTCTTCTGAAAATATAGCCCAAAGTGATCAGCAAGATTCTTTGAAATCCTTATGACTTTATGATTACTAGACAATATTTGCTTACGGCACTTTTGTATAGAATAATTCTCCATTAATGAAATAAATGCTTTAATCTAAATATATGATTGATTACTCTACATTTAAGCACATCTCTTTAAAGTTCGTAGATATAAAATGCGAAAAATTGTATGTACATACATGTTAGGAAGATGTACGTAATAGAATGTAATTGAAACGTTTTACTCATTTCCAGTTTTATACTAGAAAAGATATATAAAATTAAAAAAAAAAAACATTTTTTTACCGTTAACTTCCACAGGAAAAAAATTGTTTTCCTACAATTTTCTGTTTTATTCTATGAAACTTTGTGACTGAAAGTAGGTGCAATATACAAGGAAACAAAAGTTTATTTAACTTTCCCGGTACACCCAATACTTAGATGCGCCAATATCAGAACCCTAATATGGTTTAAAAATTTGATTAAGTATTCCAGTTAGATTATGTACCATCTAAAAAACCGTGGCTCAAAATAATGAAGTTTAAGCCAAAATAGTTTGAATACATCTTGGAAACGGGACAAATAGGCACTGAACAATAAATATGCTACTATTTTCAATATTAAGTCAGTAAACAATTAGTCAGTAGATGTAAGTGAAATGCAGGAAAATAAGCAGACGTCGTCTCTCTTAGTACTCGAATCCAAAGTAAAATCCGGTGATCAAAAAATTACTGAGGAATCTGAAATGCTTCTTCTGTGGTTTGCTGTCATTTCCTAAGTATTATAAGTGCATGTTCCGTATGTGCAAGAGAAAAGTAAGAATTAGAATAAACAAACCAGAAAAATAAGAAAAAAATTATTTGTAATTAACAATACAATCAAGTACCCTTCAGCGGTAAGACTAATAAACTTTCTATTCCACCAACACCCTATGGTCTCTTCTGAAAATTTATTCATTCATATGGCCATTTTTTCTTGTAGTAATAACTTTAGCAATTTCAGGAGAAACGTTAATGAACGAATGCTCTTCGCAGTTCTCATAAATCAATCAACACATGATCACAGTTTTTCTGTAACTACAAGTGGGCCTATATTCTGTCACAGTTCTTGCAGATAATTTACCAGTTTTGCTTCTATTATGCATTTTTTTATTTGTGGTACCAAAGGATGTGTAATTTGTAAGTAGATTGTTATTGTAATTAGTTTCTATTACATATGGAATAGATCCTGAAATGAAGTCCCAATTTTTACCCAATTAGGAAAAATAACAATAATCTCTAATGTTAATTATAAGGAATCTATTTAAACATCCAGTTTACTATTTGTCTATATATTGTTGAAAAATGTTTTGAATTTTATACGTTTATGTGGATGAGATAAAAAAAAAGGATGTGCAATAATCTTCTGGAATTCACGAAGCACTTGAAAGATAGCATTATTCAAGTTTATTTTCGGATCAATTTACTACTCAAATTCCTTTCAAAAAAGCTCAAAATAATAGTCTTTCCCTATAAGTTCTTTTGACATCGTTCACTTAACCAATCAGGGATAAAAATAGTTCTGATAGGTCGAGAGAACAGGCATTAATAAAGGTGGAGGCAGAAATTTTAATACAACAATACTGAGAGAAGGCTAATAAATAGAAAAGAACAAGACTGGTGAACAATTAATTAAACGAATAGCTGGGCATTGATCTACTATAAGAATTAATTATTTACTATACAGATTGATTAGAAACTGGATTGCTTACTGAATATTAAACGAATGGTTTGATATGGGGGAAAAGAATTAATTGGCGATTCTGGATATTCGGTTGTTTTATTGGTATATTGAAGAAAAACAGGTAAAAAGAATGTAAGAATACAGGCAGAATAGTAAAATATTATATTTGTTATTTATATGTTCCTTGGAAAATCAAATTTAATTTTAAATTATTCTTGCAGACACGATTGTTTGGATAGATTTTCATACTTTTAATAAGTATATTAGAGTTACTATTTTATAAATAAAATATAAAATAATGGCGGAATTTATGTTATATTATTTGAACTTTTATAATTAGTTTTTAAGAATTGTTTAAATCACAAAGCAAAGATGTATTTTTAATTGTTGTTGTTTCTTATGCACTTGCCATGCACAAGTTTGCTGAGGTAGTCAGCGATTTAAGCCTGTTCATGCTTCTCTTGTTTTGTAGTAGCGCCAACTAAGGCAAGGGGTACGACTTTTACTATTCACTCTTCACATCCGCTTGAACAGGCCCTTTTTACAGGGGGGCACATTCACACACCATACAGATAGAGAACAGAAGAACAATCGTGCCCTAACAGGGAAGCCCAGTTTACAGGGAAGACGCGCTACCACTAAGCCAGGACACCGGCAGGGTATTTTTAATTTCAACAAGTTTTGACCGAAACAGTCATTGAAACATAAAAATATGATTTAATTCTGAAAGAGGAAGGAACTAGTTTGCTTATCTTTGAAGTTTTAGCATGATCTGAAACTTAAGTGAAGAGGCAATACTCATTATTTTGCATATAGGATTTAGAAGTCTTTGTATCATTATAAAATATATATCTTTCAATTCGACTGCTCTTGTTATTGCTGTAAAGTCCAAATTGGCCACAAAATCACTTATGATATAGCTAAAATTAGACGATGAAAATTCCCAACATGCCCAAGTATTAAAAAAAAAACTTATTTCTGCTAAATTACGAAAGTTTCGTTAAGCTTGCAAAATATTCACCAAAATCTATATTCCTCCTTCCTTCCAGCTTTCTTCTGACATTACGTATAATATATAAGCCTTTATATAATAAAGTGGCAAATCCCTATGCAATGAGATGACTTATAATTCTAGTTATCGTTAAATTTGAGTTAATATTCTGATCTCGAAACAGATATGCAGAGATGAAAAAAATCTCAAGGTTGCACGTTGGTTTAAAACTAAGAGAAACTTGCATGCATTAAAGCAATGAATAGAAAGGATAAAGTCTGCGTTTTTTGATAGCCGTTTTAAAAACTATGATGTCTCGATTATACCTCTTACATATCACTCTTTGATCTTAATTAATTTAGATGCTTTTGTACTACTAATTTTTATATTAACCATAGCAGAGACAGTGAAGTGCAGAGTATCAATCATCATCATAATTTTGATAGCTGCAGCTTCTAAATTAGTTTCTAATGCATCTATGCAGCTGAAATAATTATAAAAAAAGACAATAAGCATACCTTTTGGAAAAGTATGTAGTAAGTAGGGAAAAAAGACAGAATTCTAAGACAGCAAGACTAGATTTTGTATCAACGAACTGGAAAGTAGTCACATTTATAGCAAAATAATAGATTTATTCGAAATTAAAATTTCTTAATTCTGATTTTTAATTCAAATATTTTATAATTTTTTGTGATTATAGAAATGTAAAAAATTGAAATTGATTTTTTGAAGTAATTCCCATTTATGCTCCTTTTGAAGGAATTCGAATTTGAAATTTTGACTGATTCATTTATTATGTTTGAAATTGAATTGTGATAAATAATTTTCATAACCCTCAAGTCGATATTTTTACTGCAAATTCTCTTTGTTCATTGGTAATAGTGAAAGATAAATAAACTAGCTGAAATGCTATATATCGTATTGTTAAGAAGTTCAAGTAGGAATAAAGAAGAATACAGTTAGATAAAAATTCGGCATCTATTTTAAGATTTCACATCGCGTTGTTTAAGATTTCAAATATACAACTTGAACATTTTGAGATAACTTTATATTATATATGAAAGGATATTTTAAAATTTAACATAAGCTTAATTAATTTACTAATCTAATAAATCACGTCAATTTTAAATGTGCCATAGAGGGGTTGAAGTAGCTAATTAGAAAATAAGAATATTTTATTTAATCTTTTTTAATCAATTATTAATGATTACTGAGGAAACTTATGTTGATATTGAACAGAATAATTCATTAAATTTTTCTTTTATTCATTAAATAACTTTATTTTAATAAGTTTCAGGCTTTGTATTTATGATGCAAAATGTATTTAAATGTTCTTGGAAAAATAAACCCAGATCGCAGATGTAGCTCATCAACATTTTGACTAGCTAAGAAATGTATTAATTCTCTGTTTAACAAACTCGAGTTTATGTAATCAAATATAAAAGGTGAAATTGGATCAGGAAATAAGAGAAAATTTTATAATGAAGTTAATATGGGATAAATTAAACTAAAAAATTAAGAAATCAATTAAGTTTAAATTGGATTTTAAAGTATAATTACACATATACATATGCAATGAGATGGTGAAAGCTATATAAGATAAGTATTTTAAAGTATTATAGATTTACTCCATTTTTATCCAGATTTTCCGTGGAACTTTGTCTCGTTCAAATATTAAAACCAAAATGTGACGAAAAATTAAAAATTAAAAATGATTCTGAAATTGAATTTAAATGCTAATCTAAAGAAAACAAGTAGTTTCTTATTAACATTTGATTAAATGGGCTATTCAATTCACTTAATTTGATTATCAAAAATACTTATTCAACAAGTTAAACCCCTGATTAAAACTTTTTAACAACTGATAAAGGTTAAAATGTCCACAAATATTTTCTTTGTGCGATGAAACTATTCGTACCTTTAAGAATATGTTCAAGTACTTAACAGGGATCTGAGCATCATCGTTTACAAAAAGGGGCAAGGTTATCCCAGTTTATGGTATTTTATGTATTTTATATTTTATTTTTGATAAAATATTGAGTTTTCTAATTCAAAATCTGAATATAATAAATATTTTAAAGAAAAATTTTACAAAAACAAATATTATAATTTCACTATTCTACAATCATGTCCATAATTTAAGGATAACGCAAGTTTCGGGGAAAAAAAGAGGCAGAAGTAAAACAAATGCGACTTAATTGTAAAGCCTATTTATTAAATAAAATATAAAGAGTAAAAAAATATACATTCTATATATTTTATATCATTAATAAAAATTGCAATTTTTTGCTCCCAGGATCAAATTACATAACACTTTTTTCAAAAACCAATATTACCTGGTTGGTATGATGGTTAATACATAATATGTCTCCCAGACGATGCAATACAGTCAGTACAACAGTCGGTTACAACTTGTCATCCTAGCATATCCCACACATGCTCTACTGGATTCAAGTCCGGTGAGAATGCTGGCCAGTGCATACGGGTGATATCCTCCGAACAAGGCATTTGTTTACGATATTTGCAGGATGAGGACTGGCGTAACCCATCCATAAACGTGAATTCTGTGCCAATGGTGGCCGGAAACAAACCAACATGCTTTTCCATATTGACGTACCGATCAATTTGGCCTGTCATAGTTCCAATTTGAGCATGCAGGGCAGTTCTGGAACCCAGAATAATTCTTTCCCAAACGAGCAATCCTGCACCAACTTAACGGTGTCGTTCCTCGATGGTGGTAACTGATACCTGGAGCTTCCTATATGCAAGTCCGACAAGAATCGGGTTATAAGCTAAACCTGGAATCATCGGAAAACATTACACAAGCTCGCTGTTGCAGTGTCCACAATACATGCTCTCCACTCAACTAACCTGCAGGCGACAGTGAATTGCAGTAAGTGGAACACATCTGACAGGCCTACGAGCATATAAAGCGTCTGTACACGGTCTGTCTTGAAATTGCCATAGCAGTGGCTGAAGAGAGCTGACGAGATTGGTTTGATGCTGTACTCCGTCTTTTTCTTTTGACAGTAACTGTCAAATACTGGTCCTCATTCATCGTTGTAACTCGGGGGGGGGTGACCTCTGCTGTAACGTCTACTCAGATTAACATCATCTTGGAATCGTTACCAAAGCCTGGAGTTAACGCCATGAGCAATTTCTTCTTAGGTTACTTCCAGCTGGATACGCCCCCATTCCAGACGGTCGATAGTTATACCACTTAAAAAACATCCAAAGGTGTCCTTTGTTGCATAATAATGCGGTTATTGACCTGAGAGGTTTATAAAGTGCTTCCGAACAATTTTACGTCTTTGACTATATTTCTTATGCACCACTCTCTTACACTCTCGTCATTGTGACGTTCTATCAGTGTCATCTGGTGGCTTGTTGCAATTCGCTTATGATTTTTGAAAATGTGTGTAGCCGTTTTACGGGTGATATACGTATTTTAGAGTTCGATTTTCACGTGACCCTGAAATATCCTTGATTTATTGACATAAATGTAAAATTAAGTAACTTCAAAGTAAAATTACGCCATGAGTGAGTATAATGTAAATACCCCAAAATGGCGGTTGACCTTCTACTTTCGATAGACTTATTTAGAGGAATGGAGAGCGAGTAAAGAATAAGATACAGGATTGTAATAAATACAACTACATTGAACCTCGGTGTTTTTTTAAAATTTCTCTACCAAACTTTAATGACACAATTTTTTTCCTGAAAGAACATAACAGAGGGAGATCAAGTTAACTTTGATCCACGCCTGTCTTCTATATATTCAAAATTCACTCACAAAATATTAGGCAATTCTTACATTACCACTACCAATTCATCAGAATCACCAGAACTAGACCATGATTTAGAAAACAATTTGAACCTTAAGAATCAAAACATAATAAACATTTAGATGCTCTGTAATTTGAATGTTTTTAATTATGTTTAATCATCCTTCTCCCAAGGCTTATTTCTTTTATTAATTTGAAGTACCAAACGCATTTTTGAAGATGATAATAAAACAAAGATCTCGTTGACGTGGGGATTTTGGCTCATTGATATTCAATTTCAGTGATAATAGGGTGGCATATGCAAGCGATCTTTTTACATTCCACCCCTCCTACCCCCGGAAAAAATCACTTGAAGTGTAATGTTTATATCGTTGCTAAGGTGATAGTTTTTTTTTTAATTCCTATCAGCTGAGCAGCCATCCCTTCAGCTATTGATGTAGAACAACGCCTACAAAGACATGCTTTAGAAAGTTTTAAAGCGATTGCAGTACAGGTTATATGTCTGTCATGTAATAAAATAAACTAATATTGAATATATGTGTTGCTTTGATTCATAATTGGAGTATATTACCATTTGAAGATTAGATATTTCAAAGAAATATAGTAACAACCTGTCGCACAATGCTGAAGGGAAATATGAGTACTCACTTTTAGCATATCCCATATAAAAGCTTTTTTTTAAAAAAATTCGAGGCTGATTTTAATTTTAAAGAAATATCACTTTAAGGAAAATCTTATTAAGGGTTATTGAAAGTACTCATAGTCTAATGGAATAAAGATAGTCTAACGGAAAAAATGTTTTCAATGAGATAGTTGGCTTTAACATATATTGTTTAAAAATAACATACTATATTCAAATTTCAACCATTTGTCTTCATGATATAATGATGCAATTACTTTAAGATTTTTCTTGCATTTCATCCAAACGTATACAAAGAAAGCGTGTTTCCGACTACATAATACAAACTTTAAGAGACGATAGAATATACCTAGTTAAATACACATAGCCATACAATACCATAACTTAAATGATAAAATGTAAGAAACGATTTCCAACTAAGCAATTTCGAATGGTTGGTATAGTCATACAATTTCTCAGGTTTAGATCCTAAATTGTGAGGTTCATGTGAACTACCTTATATATGATATTCTATAGTTCTACATCTTTATAGCCATCTACTCTAAGGCGTGTAAAACTTAAATGACGAAAGAACATTTTCAGGCATTCTCAAAGCCCACAATGAGTACCATATATTGAGAATCACTCACGAAGACAATCTTCAACTTAAGTTGAGAGTTTAATAAGGTAAGAAAAACATAATTCATAAAAATTTCCTTCAGTTCAGGATGGTAAAAAATCACAATTTATGGTAAACCGCACAACACATATATTGTCCTACCGTCAGGAGAAAAACCCTAGTAACCCTAAAAGTAGGAATCCGTTGCCTTGGAAACGAGACATTCTATTACATTTTGGGGGTGAAGGAAAGGACTGTATTTTATTTGGCGCCAAAAGAACAGGCTTGAAGAACCATTATCGTTAGAAGAATCGCCGATTAGAAGTCTAATTTTCCATTGTACTTCGGTCCATGTCTGACGCTCATATTTTGTGATTTTTCTCATCAATCCTATTTCATGTTTTACTCCGTAAATCTTTGATCTTAGTTGTAAAAGGGAACCTGCCATTTGTTTGAATTGCATTGTAGATTTGTTTTATATACATTTAAAAGTGGGAAGAATTTGAATTCTCAAGCACGATCTTTAGTTCAGAATAATTCAGAAGTTTTTGAACAGGATACAAACACTAACTCTTTAAAAATGCCGATTTCAAACGTAATTAGACCAAATTTTATAAGAAGCAGGGCATAAAATTGAAAGATTGCCTCCTTGTCATTACGATTTGAATCCCATTAATATATATGGCCATCAGTAAAAAGATGCAATGGTGAAAAAAGCATAACTGGGGATTTTAAGTTTGAACTTAAGCTTTCCACTCTTAAAGACACAACAATCTTCAAGAAAATATCAAACTATTTTGTTATTTTCCAATGGTTTTTATTTAATTAACGGTATCCACATGTCTTAAAAAATCAATACAAAAGCCGTTGAAAAAATATTGTTGCAGGCTTTTTCATTCAAGACATTATTTTAAAGCTCAAATAACAAGGAATTTTTAAGTTTGCTTGCAATTTAATTTTATTTGACTATCATAAATATATCTGCATGAACACAAGCGAAATAAATTTTTCGCCTGATGAAGCGCACTTGGTCAGCCAAATGTTGTGGTCTGTTTTAATCCTTACTTCCCTCTTTGCTTAGACTCGTCTACCTATGGCAACCAGGTGCAGGGTTTTTCTCCTGACGGTGGGTCAGCATAACAATTAAACACACACATCCTTCAAGTTAGAAATAGGACGCAAAAAATAAGGCACACAGTATAGTATTCCAGTGTAAATAAATATATTCACCCTGGATAATCAGATTATATTGTAAATCATTATAAAAGTTGGACAATTGGAAAAGATCAATACAGAAATTTATTTCGGATCCGTATTATCATGATATCCTTAAGTTTTTCCAATTCCGAGGCATAATCTCAAGTAAACAAAATGGTTTGAATCCGACCTTTTTGCAAGTTTCGTGATTTGTGGTTGGCAGCAGCTGTAATGTAAATTTGGCTACTATTTAAACTCGCATCGTGTAAGTATTTTTTAAACGGAATATAAGAAGTGGTTTAAGCTCTTCGGTCGAGGCTGAAGAGAAATTAACTGTGTGAAACTGGTATGTTTCTTCACAATTTTAACATGGTTCATTTAAATGTTTGATAGAAAGAATGAATGTTTCAAATCTCTTGACCAAGGTCTAGTAATGTGAATTTGATTTTAATATTTAACGTATTATTTTGATTTGCCCAGTAACGAGCATATTGACTCAATAATTTATAATCAATAAAAAGGTAAAATAACTGCTTTCAACTTCATGCCTCCTGGGCATAAAATTTCACTGTCAACTTTGCTAAAATTTGGTAAGTTTATTCAGAGGAATAACAATATTTTTGTAATTCATAAATAGACATCAAATAATAATAAAATTCATTCAGCATATTTAGATACTCTATTCTTCTAAATAAATAATCATTAAACACATTATAAAGCCAATAAAACGATTTTTTCATTGAACATTTAGAATTCATCGTGCACCACTAAGTATCGCACGGAGCTTACAAAAGTAGACAACACATTTCATAAAGGCATCATATTCGCTTGCACAGCCCCTTTTTACAGGGGGGCAGATTCAAACATATCACAGATAGAACAGATAAAGAAGAACCGGACTCAAACCCAGGACGCCCAGATCACGGGGAAAACGAATAAAACAAATGGGGAGCATTTTGAGATAGCACATAAAAAGAATTTTCAGGAGATTAGTAGTTGGTATAATAGCAGTAGTTCTTCATTAAATTTTTCTCATTTTTATATCTTAATACTCACACTGGGGGAGGGCACCTCGTAATTTAAGATGAGA
This sequence comes from Argiope argentata, assembly GCA_026289955.1. Lineage (NCBI taxonomy): Eukaryota > Metazoa > Arthropoda > Arachnida > Araneae > Araneidae > Argiope > Argiope argentata. The sequence continues at coordinate 2,068,536 of JAOUZG010030961.1, read as the reverse complement.
AACTTTCGGAGTGATGGTTCTCGGCACCCTGGTGGGCACAGAAAAAGGTGGGGTTCAGCTGCCTTTCTTCATTGACAGGGCGTACTTCCAAAGAGAATAGTTGCACCGTGGTCAGTGACACCCCTTAGGACTCAATCACAGTTCCTGCCAGTGTTGATGGTGCGGTGGTTCAGACATTCAAGTTTTTATATTTGCCTTCAAGCGTGTCGGAGTAGTCGTTTTAAGGCTTATATCTTAATAATTTTTGGCACACTTCAAAAATCATTTGGGACTGCCTGACATTTTTCTAAGATGTTATGAAGTTTAAGTTTTTGAAGCAATAATATTAATAATCTAACTAAAAACAATGCTTACGATAAAAAAGCTTTTGGAAAACACATATATAATTTTATTTTGAATTAAAGTATTTTTTTAATATTAAAATGTTTTATGTATATCTTTAAAAATAAGGTTTTTTTTTGTGCGTATGGGTCAATGTTCCGTCAAGTATTATATATTTTCAATTTCATGCACAAAATATTTACTCCTTACAAATGATCTGATGTTATAATTATAGGATTTTTTGTTAAATATTTAAAATTTTACATACAAATACTAAAGAACCAAGGAAACAACAGTTAAAGTTTTAAGATACTATAAAGTAAATTATTTTCTTTTAAACCCTTTTATTTAAAAGCCAGCTAATAAGTCTTGGATATTATCAGTGTTTAAATGTATTTAAATTTATGCGTCTTATTTTATTTACACATGCTTCTCCAAAGGAATTTCTAAACATGAAATTATGACAAACATTAAAGTTGTGTTATTTTAATAAGTTTGTTTCTTGTATGTGTATACGAAGCTCCTAATGGAATCCAATCCCAAGATAACACTATCTGGCCAAAAGTATCCGGACACCACTTAGAAAAAGGAGTTCTGGCGGGTGACGCAATTTGATGCTTAGTCGAAAGCTATAAAAGCGTTAGTAGTGGTTTGTCTGGTTGTATTTATGCGCTTGTGAGTCAATCCGTAAGTCAAAAGAGCTTAATTATATTTGATTGTGGCACTATAGTGGGATGCCATCTTTGTGGGAAATCAGTTCGTGAGATTGTGGATATTCTACATAAGCCTAAATCCACTGTGAATGATGTAATTATAAAGTAGAAACGTTGAGGCAGTGAAATCAGAAAAACGAACAGGTTGGCCAAAAAACTTTGTGAGCGCAGTCGTAGAACTTTGGAAAAAAATAGTGAAACAAAATCTCGGGTTCTCGTTATTGGAAATTTCTTAGGAGATCCAAAGCTTATCATGCGTTAGTGTTAGCAACAGGACTGTTCGTCGAGAGTTAACGAAGTTTGCTTTACAGTCTGGCAGTCGGATGGACGTGATTAGGCCTGGCGGATGCTCGGTGAACGTTTGTTTTGTGACTGCATTGTACCACCTTTTAAGTTTGGTGGTGGAAGCATAATAGTGTGGAGTTGTTCCTCGTGGTTTAGCTTGTGTTCGTTAGTTGCTGTGGTTGGAAACCAACTCTGAAATGTATAAGGACATTCTGGACAATGTTGCACTCCCAACTCTATGACAATATTTTGGGGAAGGCCCATTTCTCTTCCAGCAGGATAACTGCTCCATTCTCCCATCGAGGCTTGCACAGACGTGGTTTGACGAAATGAGTATTCAAAAACTAAACTGGCCTTCTCATAGCTCATATCTAAGTCCTATAGAACATCTTTAGGACGAATTAGAGTTCAAATCACGTAGCTAGCCTAATCGACCATCCACACAGCAAGCACTCACTGATGAACACCTGGAAGTTAATTCCAATATCCACCTTTCAAAACTTGGTCGAAAGTCTTCCCAGATGTATAGAGGATGTCATCAATGCAAAAGGAAGAACAATATCATATTAATATGTGCCTCAGTACGCTCTAAGTCCATACTACAGGGTGTTCGGATACTTTTGGTCAGATAGTGTGTTATAGTACTATAAGAAACTTAGAAATATGGATAATCTATTTGAAATTCCTATATTTTCTTTCGTGAAAATGTCATTTCTATTTCTGATTCGTCATACACACTGCTTTGGTAACACACAGAATCCTCTTCCTTATTTCTTAACCATGGAAGCAATTTAAGCTATTAAATTCTAATAATGAAAGGTAATGTGCGGGTTTTGTATCTATGTATATAAACACCTTTTAAAGAATACCATTAGATCTCGAGCTGCCGAGTTTGGCACTTATATTTTGAAGCATAGAAATATGCACCTTGGAGCTGAATTTCTAAGTTTTCATAAATTAAACACGAATCGAAATCTTGAAGAAAATATTACAGTATAAAAATAAATTTTTCGTTATCTTAAAATTCAACAAATTATCCTTCTAATATTGCCAACTCATTTAATGTACAGTCTATAAATAATTATTAATGAAATTTTGAAATATTTTAAGCTTATTTAACAACAATATATTTCACTGTTGTAAAAAAAATGAAATCACTTTCTTTAAAACTCCAAACGCTTCATCCTGGATTTTCTCCCATTTCTGACTATGAATGTATAAAAGTACTGCTTATTTCTCCAAGACAAGTAAATTTCTGTTTAAGGTATTGCCTTTAATAAACCTTAAAATTAATTTATTTTTAATAATTAGGTTTGAAATTTTTCTAAGTAAGGAATCTGATTACTGCCTCACTTTTTCTCCAACGATGAGTGCTGATTAAAATAATCATTCCTAAAAGCAGAAATTAAAGGCTTGGAAATATTAATTCCCCTTTTCAGAACCTTCAATTTTGGCCTCCAAATTATATGCAAAGGTATTTGTATAGGGATCTGCAAAGCCCTATTTGTAATTTGTGCCCTCTATTTTAAGTTTGTTAAAATAAATTTAATAATGGCAAAAAGGAAACTTATTTCTTAAAAAAGTTGAAAAGGTAGGATTTACATTATTAGAGTATCAATCGGAAAATCTAAACAATGAAGACCAAATGGTAAATCTATAGAAATGTACATTTGTTGTATCTAATACATAAGAATAACTCACTAAGAACGAAATTTTTCGTTTAAAAATGTGTATTATTCTAAGGAATAGTAGAAACTACAAAGAGATAATACTCACAAAAATATGTCTGAAAGGAAAAGAAATATCTACTTTGAATATTATCACAAGAAACGAAATTTCTGAGCAGGGGAATCTGGGACAAGTTAAAAGAATGGCTTAGTTTTTGTTTATACAACTCAATCTCAATCACGACTAGACACTAAAATTTCGAATAGTGAAGCCATTACCGCCCGTTTCTTAATTGTTAGTTGATGTCCGAGTTTTTTTGTTTTTGCATCTTGTAATCATTAATATAAGATCTTGTTGACTAGAATGGAAACCATTTAGTTATTCCTTGCTAAATATCTTGGACACTTTCTTTAATTGCTACCGAATTATATTTAATTCTTGCTTATGTAATACAAGCAATCTTACAACTTTTAACGCTTCCAGTTTGAAAAAGACGACTAGGTTAAGTTGGCCGCCTCATCATACATTCCTACCTACCTTTTACTGTTTTCTATCTAACGTTTATATGCAGTTTTGCTTTGTTATGTAATTTTCTTGATTCACATGATCAACAAACTGTAAAGTGCAAAGTCCTACAAATTATATTTTCACATTCTCCCCTTATGTCGGTTAAAAAAGGAAACATAAGACGTGATAAGAATATTTAAAGCAACAAAGGCTAGATGTTCGGAGTGCAAAAGAGGGATAGCTACTAAGAAACTGAATTTTATCATCATTTTTTACTAGACTTAATAAATTAATAAATGCAAAAGATTCATAAAAACAGAAAGATAATATCTTGTAGAAAAAAAGGATAGAATAATTGTAATATCAAATTCTTGAATTATAATTTTTTTGTTTGATTTTCGATTTAAAATTATTTTTTAGATTTTTTTTTTCAATTTCTACTATTAGTTCACACTCTCCCTATATATATCTTGTTCAAATTTTCAATCGTTAATAAAATACTTTTTTTCCACTCAGGTTCAAATACGTTTTTTTAAAACTTGTTGTAGATGACTCTTGATTTTAATAAAGTTTTTCAAATATTAATCTATTAAATTTAAATAATTTTCAATACTTTAAATAGAGTTTTAGCAGTTTCTAATGAAAATTGAAATCAACAAGCAGTAACTCAATCTGTAAAATGCAAGGATTTCAATATTTTTCACGTGAAGGTGAAGAATAAGAGTCCAATTCTTGCAAAAATCAATAATATTTTGATAAATTATTTATATTAACTGTAACTATTTAATAAAAAGTAACTAAAATAAGATTTTTCTTTGTTGGTATATGTAGGAATTGAATATATAAGGAATTTTTAAATGTATATATATATATTACTTGTTTACTAACTATTCTAAAAAAAGTATTGGGAAGCAAATTTTTAAACTAAGTTATTTTATCACCAAAGGAAAGCTTATTAAAAGACAATACTTAAATATATTAGTTATAAATAATCAAAAAAACATTAATATTCAATATACATAAACTGCTATATTATTAAATGTTAAGCAAATAATTAAAAACAATAGTTTGCATTTCCATAATAATCACATTTGTAGAATGAGTAACTTAAATTTAAAATCATGTGAAAGAAGCTTCATGTTTTATAAGAAAAAGAAATCAAAAAGTTTATACATAATTAGTTTTTTTTTCTAATTATAAGATTATCCGTATCCATCTTACAAGTATCGGAGTTTAAGGAAAAAGGAAATCAAATCTCCTTAATATAATTTTTCGATACCCTATTATTAAAAAAGAATATAGACCAATCAACAGTTTTTATTTTAATAGAAGGGTCTGCTAACAAGTTCTCATTGATATCATCACGGGCTTTCACCTAGAAAATATTGATTAAGCTTTATGCTTTCTATTAAATTTGCTTTTAAAATAAGTTTCGGTTTTGATTTAAACTAAAAATTTTCTTTTGGCGAATGACAGTCATTATAAATCTCAATTTTAAATTTCTAAGGAAAGCATGCATTATAGCAATAGAACGAATTCGAATCCGATTCCGATTGATAACAATCGAAAAACTGTAGAATAAAAAAAAATCAATAAAAAAAATTAAATTAGTAACAGTACAATCAGTAAATCAGTACTTTCTATTATCCGGTAATATTATATATTTAAGATTCATCAGCAAAAATGAAACATTTAGAATTACTTTTAATTTTACTTAAATAAATTTATAATTCTCGAGGAGGAACAATTTTATATGAATGTGAGAATCCTAAGTAACGAAAACTATCTAATAATAAGAATAATTAGAACATTTAATTCATAAGGTGAATAAGATACATAGGAATTAAAAATCACTAAATATACTCTAAAATAAATGTTAAGTTTAAATGCAAAAATGGAATAAAAAAGAAAGAAACGGGAATCCAGTCAAAAGACTTTTTCTAGGGTCATCCTCAGGCAAGGATTCAAAACAGGGATTTTTCTGTTAAGGGTCCACCTTAAGGGTTAGGGGTACGAATTAACAACATAAATCTAAGACAATAAATTACACAGTAATAAGCAAAATATCATTTCGAAATTCAGATCTGAGCAAGAACACGGTAAATTGAATAAAACCAATCTACAATAAGATCATTAAATCAAAAAACATCAATAAAATATAAAGGCAAAGAACATACCGATGGAAATTAAAAACTCCAAACAATTTATGATGAAAATAAACTTATCAATACAAATCCACAACATTAATCTGTTCAATTTTCCCACGTTTAAGGCTGAATACGCCCATAAGGTTGATCATAGTGATCCATCATACTAAGAAATAAATGGAATAATCTCAGCGCCATCTATTGAGCTAAAAATAAAAGAGAATACACTGAAAAGTATAATTTTAGTTGTGAAAAAATAGAATATATTAGAAAATAGATAAACCTTCTCTTATTAAAACTTATATATTGCAAATTTTTGGGGAAAATTATTAGAAGTTGTTTTTAATAAGATTGTTTGATGCTTCAATACAAGAAATTTTGTTCTCACAATTTTTTTGATCCTGTTAAATTGAGAGAAAATCAAGTTTTTGAAAATTTTAGAGTATAAGTTATAAGGGTAATTATTTAGTTTAATTACGTTGAATTTAAATGCATCCTTTTTATTGTAAATACCTACTAAAGTTTTTACATCAGAAATTTCTATTTTAAAATATAGATCGGTAGCGTTTAATGGAATCAATTTTTATAAATAAGTAAAGATAATTCGGCCGACTTTCTGGTACAAAGGTAGCGCGTCTTCCTCGTGTTCTGGGAGTCCCGGTTTGGGCATGGTTGTTCTTCTATGTGCTATCTGTGAGATGTGTGTGAGCAGAGACAAAGCTACCTATCTGGATGTAAAAATAGAAATTTCTAACTGAAAAACTTTAGTCGGTACTTGAGATAAAAAAGTATGAATTAAAAATCAAACTAATTAGAATAAATAAGTACTTCTCTTATTTAAACTCTAAAGCTTGAAAAATCTGATTTTCTCACAAAATAATGTGAATAAAACAATTGCAAATAATAAAATTTCTATTATTGAAGCAACAATCTCATTAAAAACTTAACTTCTACTGATTTTCCCAAAAATTTTGCAATATCGAAGTTTTATCTATTTCCTAACATGCTCTATTTTTTCACAACTAAAAGTATGCTTTCTAATTTATTCTCTTTAGATAATATCAGCGCCATCTGTTAAAAAAACAATTTATTTCTTATGATGGCGAGGCGCTTTGATCAAGCTTTATGGGCGTATTCAGCTTTAAAAGAGGGAAATTTGAATTGAATTTAATGTTCTGGGTTTACAATGATTGATTGATTTTCATCACAAAAGTTTGTGGAGTATTTACTTTCCACTGGTATGCTCTTTTCTTTTATATTTTGATGTTTTTTGGTTTTATGATTTAATGGTCTTATTTTATTTTGGTTTGATGCATTTTATAATTGATCTTTCTTAGATCTGAATGTTGAAATAATATTTTACTTATTGTTGTGTTATTTATTGTTTTGTATTTATGATATTAATTCTTATCTCCAAAACCTCGATTTCTTGGGATTTTCGAGTCATGAAGGGTCAATACTTGAACCGAAGTCGGACGCATCATAGAAAAATTTCTGATATGAACCTCTGACTGAGGGTGGCTCATAAAAATGTCTTCAGGCAGGATTCATTTTTTTGTTTCGCTTTTTGCATTTAAACTTAATATTTATAATGTGGTTAAGTTCTTTTGTGTTTTAAATGTAGTTTCATTAGCACTCTCTAAATACCAAGTATCTTTTATTAGTTTTGATTCAAGAAATATTTTTAAATTTAATTTCATTATGATCACTTTTTTTTTTGTTCTTGGTGATAGTTTCTCTAAAAAATATGTTTTGTTGGTGATGTTAGGAGTTTTACACCAGATTTCAGTTTCAAACCGCATATTCTATAAAATAATCACAAAATACCATTTAAGCTAAGCCTTAGGATCAGGACAACCTGGCTGGTAGGATGTTGGATTCGCACATTAAATATGTCGTGCTCACAAAGTCCTCCATGTCCAGCATAAAACTATTGGGGATACTGGATCAGAGGTGATCGTTTTCTGTTCCAGATCTAAATTACGATTTGTGAATTAATGAATGAAGTCCGTTCCGTAAAAAGGGTTAGAGGCGTGTGTGAGCTAGAAGTTTTCTGCCCTCGAATTCTCAGTTATCCATACCCTCAGAAGCTGCTGCACCCCTCCTTCCATTGTAAAGTGGAACACGAGAACAACAACAAAACTAAGCCTTATTTATGTCTAATGGCGTATATGGGGAAAGGTGGTTAATGCAAGCGACAAAAAATTCCATTGTGAGGGGGTTTAGAATTATGGAGTCAGAAATGGCATATAAGAAATAAGTGCACTTTTTAAGTTCCTATTTCGTAGATTGTTAAAAATTAAAATACTTCCATTCGAGTGATGGAAACTCATTCAAATAAGCTTTACCAGATTAAAATAACAAATAATTTTATGTTAATGAGATATGATGATCGAAATCGAACTTATTTAAAGTACATCTCATTAAGGTATTTTTTAAAGCTTTATGTCTCTGTAGGGAAGGTATACTTTACAATACTTAAATTATTCTAGAAAATTTGAGTTAATATATATATAGAATTACGACTCAGGCTACCTAGATCTTGAATTTCCTCAAGGTATACATATTTAAGCTGCATAGATATCGGAAGTTAGAATTCGAAGTGCTCTGAATCGTGACAAATAATTATTGATGCTGTTCATTTTCGGATTCGTAAAATCCCCGCGATCTTGGCGATGAGTTAGGCTGCTTTTATTTAGTCAAAAAAATGATGAGGGGAAAGATGAAAAGAGGAGATGTTTCAATTTAGCAATATTGTGAATTCAGATTATTCTCGGAATTAAGAAGCCAAATAACTGCTCATCTTTCTACGAAACCCCCTTAGTCAAGTAAAAGTGTCGAAAAGTATTAGTCTGAAAATCCTGATACGAAAAACAAAGTTTTCATGCACTGTAAAAAGTACATGCAACTCACCTCACAAAAATCAAACTCTATTCATTTTTGGATTCACATATTTTCCGCGATTTTGAGCATGCTTCAGGACGCTTTTATTTAGTAAAAAAAAAAAAAAAAGGATGAGTAGAAATATGAAAAAGAGGAGATATTTACATTCAGCAATAGGGTGAATTCAGATTATTCTCAGAATTAAGGGACCTAATAGTTGCTTAGATTTCTGCGAACCCCCTCTTGACGAAGTTCAAGCGTCGAAAAGTGCTAGTCTCAAAATCCTGAAAGGAATACTAGCAAATTGTTCATGTACTGTAACAAGTACATGCAACTCACATCTCAAAAATTAGACACTAAACATTTCCAGTTTCTATAAATAAAAGAATAATACATATCCATTGAAATTTGTGGAAATTTTTTTCAATAGATTAAAGTATTTCGATGCATTATGCTTTAATTTGTTTTAAGTGCAGCATCAATATAATGCATATTTGCTGCTTTTCTAAAGAGTCAAATTTCTTCAAACGCGTTACTTATTTTAGCCTTTTTAAGTGATTAAAGTAATTATAACATCATATTTTCCATCGAAATTTGATTTCATTAAACATTTTCAAAGTGATTAAAAATGTAATTTTTTAAATGCCATGATGCCTTTTGGATTAAAGATGCTTTAATTACTGTTGATATTTGATATCCATTGATGCAGGCTTCATAACTTATATTAAAAACCAGTGCTTTTATCTGTCTTCTGTCAGTTAGTGGGTGATTTACGGTGTAGACTTTTTGACTTAAAGTTGCCAAATTTGGCCCAAATATATTTTGGAGGATGAAAATATGCATCCTTGAAGCGATTTTTAGATCGTGTAGTTAGCAGTAAATCTGTTTTCCCTTCTTCCTCCCTAGAGGGAGAACCTCAAAATGAAGATGAGATGCTTCCGGCATGGTGTTTGAATCTCGCCACCCTGGAGGGTACAGTAATAGATGGGGGTTGGGCTCCTCCCATCGATGACGGAGCATACTTCCTTCGGCAAGGGTTGTACCGTAGCCGGTAACGGGCCTTAGGACTCAACCACATTTCCTGCCAGTATTACTGCTGCGGTGGTCCGGTCATTAAGTTTTATGGTTTATTCCGTGTGCATATGGGAGGGTCGGAGAGTCTGGTATGATTTCCCTTCTATTTCTATATTATTTTCCCCGTATGAAACAACCAAAAAGCCATGTAGATGCGCGCACAAGTAAAAATTACACAATATTTGCCGTGTGTTACGTCTTCTGTTTTAAATAACGAGTGGCCAAGATACTTTTTGAATCATGCATACTGAAATTTTTGGGATAACTTATCCTGTCATTAACTTACGTTAATTGACAGGAATTCCTAATTTTTGAATGTAAATTTCAACAACTTCCAACAATTTGAGATTATTGCATAGATTTTTTTTCAGTAAAGTGCCGTTGTCCCTCATACTGAAATGTTGAGGACAGAAGAATTTATTATTATTTTTAAAAATGAAGATTACCTCTATATCTGAAATCAGATCAGCGGTATGCCATCTCTCATTACAAAAGCACGGATACAAGTACTGTGATCACCACCACCGTCATTTTCGATTGCTTGAGGTTCCACCACACTTTTTTTTTTTTTCTTAAGGTTTGATAAAAAAAATCACCAAGGAATTTTCTTTCTTTTCCCCCATTCTTTTAAAATTTTGGAATAATGAAAATATGCCGATATAAACCATGTAGCGATTTATGTTATAACAAAGAAAAATGCAAGAAATTCAGCGTGTTATCATAATTAAACTATTAAATAACTATAATTTTTGATAATAACATATTTAAATTTTAATAAAATTCGGGTTCAATTACTCTGTTATTTTCAATAATATTCTTTAAAGGAAATTAAGACATTTACCAAAACGTTAATTACCAATGTCAAACGTTTTGAAAAGGTGATTATAAACAAATAGGTGATTAAAACAATTTTTTTCACTCACTATGTTATTTTCAATAGTATTCTTGAATAAATTAATTCAGGAAATTAAGAAATTTAACAAATTATTAATCACCAATGCCAAAATTTTTGAAAAGGTGATTATAAACAAATAGGTTTAATTATTTTCAATTACTATGTTATTTTCAGTAATATTCTATTCAGAAAATTAAGAAATTTAACAAAACGTTAATCACCAAAGTCAAAAGTTTCGAAAAGGTGATTATGAACAAATTGATTTAATAATTATTTTTGAAAAAATAATTAATTATTTTTAGCCCCGGGAAGTTAATTCCAAGCACACGCATCCTGGATTTGCCAATGGACAAACACATGTGTAATACGAACGAATCACATGAACAGTCTTTGATAAAAATAGATAGATCTTCTAGACGAGCACGAGGGAGAACAGCAAACGTGAGACCAAACACAACGTGACAGTTAAATTGATACACCCCTCGAAAGGTCAGGCTTTTATTCATTGAAAATTTTTGCTAAGCAAACAGAAAGTGATCAGTGTTTAGAGAGAAAGCATATAGACTTCACCATACGGCTATAGGAAAGAGTAAAACTGGTAATAAAACAATTACCTATCCTATGGAGAATTAACAAGCAATAAAAACCGTACTTTGATGAAAGATGATACTAACATAATAGCCAACCGATATTAATCTATTATTTTTACCAATTTTTCAGACAGGAAGGAGTCTAAAAACAACGAAAAAAAAAGTTTTATCAGTGCTTTCAACTGCTTTTATAGAAAATGCTTGTGTAAACGAATTTTTTGTTGAAAATACAGCTCCGTTTTGAGAATTGCTCCAATTTGTGAAGATTTTATAGCCAAAAGGTAAGATTTTATTTAATTTATTTTTTAATTGTTTATATAGTATATTGTTTTGTTGTTTAATATAATGTTTAATAGTTTATCGACTACATTGTTTAGTTTAAAATATTGTTTTATTGTTTAGTTTAATGTATTGTTTATTTTTTGAACGATAAATAATTAATATTAAGCTCAGCAAGATGACGTAAAGAAATAAAAATATATAAATGTAATAAAAATTTGAAATATTTTCATATACGGAAATTTAATGTCAGCTTATTAATACTTTTCTTAAAAAAATAATTAAGCATTCTAATCCAACATCAGAATATAAATTTAAAATTTAAAAAAAATAGTGAAAGTTCAATCAATGTATCATTCAACTTAAAGTTTTTCATAGTGATCCCTTCTTATTTTTTAATTTTTCTCACTAATTAAGATAATTGTTACTGTATTATTTTCGAAGATTTAATACAATGAAAAAAAATATTGAATATATTGAAAGATGCATCGGATCCTTCGCTGCAAAATCTATTCAAAATGATGAAAACAATTTTCCAGTTTATCCGGAAAAGAGGTGAAAGGTCCAACAAACATGGCCAGAGAACTGTGAAATGTTGGAAATGCGGCGAAGAGGGCCATGTTCGAAGGAACTGTTCGGTCCACTTAGATAAACAGGTTAAAGACTCTTCTAGAAGCAACCAGGGAAACCGTTTGAGAGTGTTACAGATATCTTCAAGAGGCGGTGGTGAAAATGGTGTATTTGTTCATGCCTTCGTCAATGGAGTCCCCTGCCGAATGATCGTTGACACAGGAGCCAATGTGACCATCATGCGTGGAGATGTTGCAGAACAACTCGGAAGAAAAATTCTTTGGACACCGCCCTGCGTCTCCCTCCAAACGGTCACTGGTGATAGAATTCCAATTATTGGGAAAATGAATATTGAAATTAGATTTGGGAATGCTACTTATGACCATGTCGTCTACGTAGCGGAAATTACAGATGATTTCATACTTGGTATGGACTTTCTGAAGAAGTATGATTTTGTAATCGACTTCAAAAATAACTCCCTGCACTCCACATCAGAAGTCGTGACTCTTTTCCATTTGGGTTCTGGAGGAGAAAATACAGATGCTATATCAAGGAAACCCTGCTCCGAGGGTTGTCGCTACTGCTCCTCTGCGGAAAAGAACACTGGGATTGATGCACCAACTGTGCGCCGAATCACAAGAGCCATCCCACCTCAATCTGATCCCTGGAGTAATGAAGAGGTTCGCAAGGAACAAACAAATGAATGATCCTGATATTAAACTGATTATGGAAGTTATGCAATCAAACGATTCAAGACCTAAATGGCAGGACATTTCAAGCCTCAGTACGGGAGCTAAACGTTACTGGGCTCTCTGGAATTCACTCGAAATTAGGAATGGTATCTTGTATAGAAAAAAGGAGTCCGAAGATGGGAAGTCATTTAAGTGGCAACTTGTACTTCCCCGATCAAGGATAAATCAAGTACTGAAGGAGTTACACAGCAGTCCTGCAGGTGGTCACTTCGGAATCATGAAGACAACTCGTAATGTGCGGGAGCGTTTCTATTGGAACAACATGAAAGAGGATGTTCGAGAATGGTGCAGAACATGTGATGACTGTAACGCCCGTAAAGGACCGAAAACACACAGTCGTGATACGTTACAGCTAGATAATGCAGGCTCACCATTTGAAAGACAGGCCTCTGATATCTTGAGACCTCTTCCTCGGACGGACAATGGAAATAGAAAAGAACTCCAACTGCCCTGTGATCCTCAGTTCGGGTGTCCCCCGGATACACCTTCTTCGCCTGTGGATTATGTTCAAGACCTCCAGGCCCGTTTAGAAGACGTGCATAGGTTTGCCCGAGATCGGATCAACATAGCGACGGAGAAGATGAAGACCAGGTACGACACTAAAGCCACCGGACATGAATTCAAGGAAGGTGACAAGGTATGGTTCTGGAACCCGATTCGGCGAAAGGGACTCTCTCCGATACTGCAATCTTCCTTGGAAGGCCCTTATACAGTCCTGAAAAGACTGAATGACGTCGTGGTTCGAATAAGGAAGTCACCGAACTCAAAACCAAGAGTAGTACATTACGACTGGCTAGCCCCTTATTATGGTAACTTGTCAAATACTTAGTTGAAACCAGGGTTTCCTCATTTATGAAAATGTAATCTTTATATTTGTAAATAGTTTCTTTATGTTAATTACTTTTCAATGTCTATGTCTGAAATTTTGTGTCTATGTATTGTAACTGTTGGGTGTCTTCTGCTCGGGGTCTGTACTGAGCGGGACGTGCAGTCCTTGAGGAGGGGGCAATGTTACAAGCGGGCGAACGCTAACGCTCGCCAGAGGTGAAAACGTTGGCGGCGCGTCACAAGACGCTCTGCGCCAGCCGAGTTGACTTGGCGGGAGGAATATTCTGGTAACCCCGAGACAAGTCTGGCTGCGTCGCGTTTCTTCTCGCGACGCGGGTTCGGCTATATAAGGAAAGGGTTGTCGTAAAAGGAGTCAGTGAGTGAATTCGTTGAGTGGATCTCTCTTTGAGGAAAGAAGCGTTTCGCTTACTTGTAGCTTTTCGCTTGTTATTAGTGAACTGTGTTTGCGTTTGCTGTTAACGCTGAGTTATTGAGCTCGCTGTGATTGACTGTTGCTGTGCTATATTATAGCTGTTTTGCAAACCGTGTTTATTGTGCGTAAGACTTGCATTTACGCTGTAAGTGACTGATTATTGCTGGATTGTGTTTTCTGAAGTTTTACTCCTTCAAGTCATCCTGTATATACCTGTAAATAGCTGTAAATAAATTTGTTTGTGCTGTCCTCAAATAAAGTCCATTCAATCCGAACCCGCTACGCTAAAAACGTAACAATATTTAAATTTCTGCCCCTGAACAAACACATTACTATTTATAAAATTCCTAAAAATATTAATCTTGATTTTTCATTCGTAAATCATGTATTTATTAATACATTTTCTGAGTTTCAACTGTCCCTGAATGCTATGATTATTTCTCTTGTATCACTATAGGAATATGTAAATAATGTTTTAGAATTATACATAAAATTAATTTTTTCATGTGTAGATTTAATAGTTATAATGATTTTTTCTCCATTTTTGTTGATGTGTTAAGTTGTGCATTCTATTATTTCTTATTTCTAAATAAATATAATTTCTTTTACCAAGAACTCTTTAAAAATCTTCCTTTTTCGATTCCTACTAGTTCACTCTCTCTATATGTTCAAATTTTCAATCATTAATAAAATGCTTTTGATTCATCTACTCAAGTTCAAATACATTTTTTGAACTTGTAGTGGATGATACTTGAGGTTAATACATTTTTTCGAATATTAATTTTTTAATTTAATGAAATAAATTTGTAATGCTTTAAATAGAGTTTTAGCAGATCTTAATGAAAATTGAAATCAACAGGCAGTAGCTCAATCGGTAAAGTGCAAAGATTTCAATACTTTTCCCGTGAAGAAGAAGAATGTGAGTTCAGTTCTTGCCAAAATCAACAATTTTTTGATAAACTATATATATCAAGTAATTATTTAATAAAAAGAAACTAAAAAAGAATTTCTTTGTTGACTTAAGTAGGAATTGACTTAATTTTTTTATATTACTTGTTTCATTGTAATATTGAGTAAAATGTTGAGATAACAAAACCGTTTCGCTTTTATTCGTATAAATATAAATCAATATAAATGTGTAATTTAATTTTTTGCCTTAATGAAAAAAATTAAATTAAAATATATACGAAATTAGCATGTCTTTTGAAAACAATATTTTCGAATAATTTAAATTAAGTTTTATTTTATACAGGGAAAGTTAAACAACATTTTGTGAAAGTTACCTCATCAGGAACATGAAACCTTTCATACTTCTTAATTAGAAGGGAAATTTGAAAGACATATTGCTCTTGGAACAAAATTAGACATTTTTATCCATAAAGTTGTTTTTTACTGAATGATAAAATAAAAATTTCAGACATTTATTCTTCTATAAATTTGTACAAAATTATTGCAAATAATTCAATGCATATTAATAGAATTTTTCAGTAAAATAATCTGTTGAGATGTTTTTTTTAAATATTTCTTTGTATTGAAAATCAATACTTTTGTGACTTTTGTTATTTTCGATTTCTCGACACACAAAGAGTACTTAAAGGTAATGATTTTTTCTTAATACTTCTCTATTTTCTCACATTTTTCGAAGTTTTAATCATTTTTAGAATGTGTAATTTAATTTGGAACTACATGAAAATAAATTTATGACGAGAGATTTCAAAAAATAATGGGTATACAGAATTCGAAAAAATATTATTTCGAAAATAAACCGCATTGATTTACTTATAAAAAAATTACAGTTTTTGGAAAGCCTCATTAATGAGTAACAATATAAAATACGGAGCTTATAAGTAGCAATTATATTAATTGCTATTTTTAAGCAAAATTTTGAATAAAAATTTTAATAATTTTTTTTCAAACCTGTTGGTTATTCAAATTTAATTGTACTCATTATAATCCAAATAAATCAAAAGCAAATTCAGAAAAATGAGTAAAACAACAAAACAAAACAGAAATTAGTTGTTTCATCGTTACTTTAATTAACTGCAAAGAAGTTTTTTTTTATATGACTACGTAAGATTCAATTTTGTTTTGCAATTATTTGTGTGGACTGTATCTAAAAAAATCCAATACATAAACATTTTTAGTGGAGTTATAATTCTCCTTAAATTTGTGTTAAAGATTTACAACAGATAAGAATTTTGTTAATATTTAAAAAATTCTCGGACATGGTCTACAGTTCACCTCTGAATAAAATAATGAAACTATTTTTTTAGAAATAAACAAAAAGTTACGAAATTGTTCAAAAGATGGCAGTACGGAAAATGATTTCAGTAGGATCTCTAGTAAATTATACGAATAAATTTTATCGGAAATAGAATTAATCACTGAATTAAAGTAAGAACTTAATCATATTTGCTTTGAAATTTGCGATTTTTATTTATTTATTTTTAATATATTTATAAGCATACGCAGAAGTTATAAACATTATCCACAATGTTTGCTTAAGCTTTGTTGAAATTTATTGTGAATATTCTCAGTAGATGGCGATACTATCTGCAATCTGAAAAATAAATGACAGCTCTAAAATATTTACAAATACTGTGAATATTTATTTAAGTGATTTAGGGCATTTAGATTGTCACATTTCGTAGGAGAACTTAATCTTTTTTTAGTTATTTATAACGGACTAATTCAGTTTGGAGGCATTTTTGACGTTTTTCCTTTTTTTCTCTTTTGAATAGAAAATAGTGAACTTGGATCTTTATAAATTTAATAAATAGTAGAAGCTTTTAAAATGTTTTCAATATATTCCAAAAAGCAGAGTTGTGTTATATCCCCCCTTTTTTTAAAAAAAATATCTTTTTTTGAATGAAGCTTAAATGGTTAGTTACATAAGCGTGTTTTTTAATTATCTATTTTTCTCTGCATAAGATAGTTAAAATTTCTTATTATCAAAATACAACTGATAGTAAATTTTATTAATGTTTTTTGGAAATTTTCATTTCATCAATTAGGTATCTAAATGGGAATTAAAATTTTGAATTATAAAAAAAATTAATAAGCATCAAAATTAATAAAAACATTACGAATTCAAAAATAAAGCAATTACACGCTGTCCTGTTAATCTGTAAAAAATAATAGACTGTTGTTCTAATAAAATCTTTGGAATAACTAATGGGATATTATTTCATTGATTTTATTTTAAAATTTAAAAAACAAAGCAAGCAAACAAATATTTTGTTTACATTTTTAATAAAAATTTTTCAAAGTATATTTCCTTTTAAAACGGGGTTTATTTAAAAGTTGTCTCTTTAAACTATGAATTTTGCGAATTCTGATACTCCTTGACTCTTGTGCCTTAAAGAGAAATATCTTGACTTAGTTTATACAAAGAGATTAGAATACAGTTCTTTCTAAAATAATTCAGTCGCCAAGTTTAAAACCAATGAAAACCGAAATATATGTCTGAAGTTATTAGGAAAGGTGCCGTGACAGAAATATCAAGATCGCGTGTATAAGTTGACAATTAGTGAAATAGGGTACATTAATCTAAAGCTAATTGAATACGAACTTTTAGACTTCGGTTTCTTTTCATTATATTGGATACTGATTTATTACCATATTCCGTAGTCCTGTAACTTGTAATTACCATCAATCATTTTCTTTCTTCTACGACTTTCCGGGTTTCTTGTCAGTTTGACATGAATGTTAGAGAAGAACACACATGTATTACATTTTGTCTCAATTTTTGTTTTATTGTGATATTAATTTTTAATAAGCTACTTATGATCCCGATTTTTTACTCTGACTTATGCAAAGTATAGAAGGAGAAAGTATTGCTATGGTCAAAAATTATGATTTCGTTCTTTTGAGGAATAACGTCATCTTAGAGTCTTGAAAAAAGATGTAATAATCATTTATTAAAAAGCGCTTTTTCTTTTAAAAAATGTCTTTTGCAAACGCCTATCATTGATTCTTGTGTTTAAATTATTATTAGCACGTGAAATAGAAGTCATTTTTGTTTTTATTTTTAATTGAAATATATATATATATATAAAACAGACAATGGTTCCGCAACAACATGAAGATCAATTTGAATCCGAAAATTCTTTTCCGGAAGGGATTTTTTGTGAACTACGCGCAATTTCATTTAACTTATAAAGACTATTGTTTCATTCGTTCAGTACGAAGAAATAAAAAACTGTGTTGCATTTTGCTTACATAACTCATTTTTTGACCATCAGAGTAAGTAGTCTTCACAATAAATATTGACATGTTATAAATCCAGTTGTGTGCGTCAAATTTAAGCCAAATTCAATTAATTATCCAATTAAACTAGTAGAAGAATGCGTCATTTAGATGTGAGAAGTTTAGTAGTTTATATACTTTGTAAAAAATAAGATTATATGGAGATTTTAGCCATATTTGTATGGAGATTTTAGATTATATAGAGATTTCAACCTTTTTTGAGAATGAAATAATTACCATCCATTCAAAAAATGTGAAAGAGAAATTAACACAGGAAATGAAATACTCATGTTGACTGAAATCGCTTTGGTAATAATACTAATTTGCATTTATTAAAAAATAATATTTAATAGTCAATACTGAGGAAATGAAATATTTTAATAATATCAAAGGCACCATACTTGTGCTATTCTCAACAGTTTTATTTTAATAGTTGTAAAAGTTGGACATTTTCGTGTTTGTTTAGATATCTAATATTATTTTGATCCAGTCATTAAGTGAATGAGATAACTGACAAGTGTCCATCTTTAACTACCTTGTATTTTATGCAACAACTTGGAGATTACTTCGGCAGTAAAATTACCTCTCTAAATCCTTCTCTTTTAAATAAGCAGCAACTATAGTTGCTTTACGAATGGTCCTGTATTCTTATATTTCCGATATGGGAAAACATGAGCAATCCTGCATTATAAATACTATGTGACTATATATCCCTAACTAAAATTCAGCTTTAAATTCTCAAAGCAAAAGGCTATTTTCAAAATTATGATTACTTATTAAAATAAGTAATCAAAATATGAATCTTAATCACATAAAAATCATACAAATTTCAGAACTTTTTCCAGTTATTTTCAGAAGTTATACACCCTCTCATTCAAAATTTCAAAAACCAGTTAGTGCCTTAAATTTGGAAGCCAATGAAAATCATGAATTAAGCAATGTGTTATATAAAAACAGTGCGTTTCCCACTTTTTATCTGTGTATTTGTAAGTATTTTAGAAATCCGTGAAATTACAAGTTGTCAACTTCAGTTATGGGAACTTTAGGAAATGATTTCTAGAAAATTGAATAAATGATTTTGTCTTAGCTGAAATGAAAATAACTGACTTGAGATAATAATGTATCATCCTCCGGCTTTTTTTAAAATAATCAAGTAGAATAGACTATATAACAATAAAAAATTAAGTAAAAGTCTTCAGATTTTAATATTTCAAAATTATTAAGCATTTTTGTAGAAATCGCAATTGATTTTTACAAGACCTTTGTATGATATAAGGCGATAAATTAGTGGATAATTTGGTTTATGCTGCTTTTTTTTAAAGCTGAATCAAAAGTTTCATGGTTTTGAACATTTCAGTATGCTTCATATTTTGACATTTGAGAAAATATAAGTTTGGATATATAAAAATGAAAGTATGGGTATTTAGAAGTCGGTTATAAACAAATTATTGGGTGAAGTTCAACACCATTTCTTGTACATACGTTTTAGATCATGTAGAATATATTGATATTTTAACACAGAAATAATCTTTGAGCATTTAGTTTTTCTTTTAAATGTTTATCTTTATTTTTTAAATATTTGATATTTAAAGACTGATTTTTTAGAACTTATTTTTTTTTACAATTTTACTTCGTTTAAGGTATAATTAAGTCAAAAAATGTCTTCAATACAATTTTTGCCATGTTCACTTTGAAAAATAATGCTCCCAGCTGTAGGACGCAACATGCCTCTTTTTATCTATGTGCAGATAAATAATCTTGTTTAATGATTTGTAAAAGTAAGGTTACCGATTTTCGTCAACCTCAATTTCTTCTTCATTAGAGCTGAAATCTCGTAGTAAAATTCAGATACATATGTGTTTTTTCTTTTCTCTGAAAACGTTTACATATTTTGGAATGAGATTATAACTATTTTTCATTATTTTTAATATTATCAGTTAAAAGATAATCTTACATCGTTTAAGGCTATGATAATGATTGAAATAGTCGGCATTTTGATGTAGTTTATTTCTTGCTTTGCGATCCAATTTCGAAGCTAGAATTCACCTGTTTGAAAGCTATTAGTACCTAATATCACCCATCTGAGTGTTTCCACTACAGTACTTATCTCTGAAATATTGCAATCTTAAACTCTAAAACTAATTTGAATCCACATAACTGGAAAAATCTTAAACTAAT
>JAOUZG010030961.1:2027713-2048155 GCA_026289955.1 Argiope argentata | reverse complement strand
GAATCCACATAACTGGAAAAATCTAAAACTAATTTGAATCCACATAATTGGAGAAATCTGTTGTTTGTTAAATTTTCCAGAGTTTTGTTATATTGATGACTATATTATCTTCATTTACCTGGAATGGAGCATGGCAAGGTACTTTATCTTAGGAAATACATTAATTCACGAAGCCCGAATCATTATTTGTTAGTAAAAAAAGTTAATTATTGAAAATAAATTCAGAAAAACTTCATGCTTCACTTCATTCGGATTATTTAATGAAAATGAGTTATTTATTATTCATTAGCACCAGATCCTGCTGCCATCTAGGAACACGTGAGTTAAATTTGAGTGCAAGTGATGACATCGAGTGATTATTAAAAACTGATTACTCTAATGCTGGCATTTAATCAAAAGGTTATAACAGATTGATATTTTTGAAAACTAAAGGCTGTATTTGGATCTTTCAATAGAGCTTACGATGAGTAAATGTGTAGGAAAAGTTGAATGATTTTAATTTACTGGCCACTAAATTTTAATAGATCCTCACACATTTCGAGGAAAACATTAAAATAAAATCATAATCTGGCTACTCCTAAAGTTGTGCATCATTCTCATTATGGGAAAGAATAACTTATATGAAATGGTAGTTACTATAATTGTTTACCTTAAAAAATGCTAAAACACGAAACTATTCCTTAAAAGATATGCAAAAATAAAGGTGTAACTCATGTTTTCATTTTATGAAAATAATGCCGTTCCCAATATTTATTCTGACATTTCTAAACAGAGTTATGATCTTTTAAACTTATCACACGTTTTCGTTTTGCCATATATAAAAGTTTCTCTGTTTTTGCTGTATTCGGTATTTACAGTTATTTTTCCTACAGACTTTCGGTAAAGACAAATGGTTATAATTAAACTTCCCGTATAAACAACATCCTACAACGTAAACCGATGAACGTATTGCAGCTAAATTTGATATGTAGGCTATACACGAGATGAATTCACGGAATTTCGTGGAAAAATTTTTTTAGTTCCAAAATGTTCACCAGAGGCCGCTTTTTCCAGAAATCCCTTAAATTTAAGGCCAAAACCGAATACTGAAACAATATTAACTATCCAAAACAAGAATTAGGAGTAATAAAATGTAAAACATGGAAAAGGGAACAGGGAAGGCTATCAATTCTAGGAAAAAATGCCAAGATTTTCATGATTGCGGAGAAGAGGAAGCTTTATGCAAAATATGTTTGGATAAAAAACGTTTGCAGTAATCGTCATATTTTATGTCGATGTTTCCGGCTGTAATGATGACGTTATCTTGTTGTGTCATTGAATGACGGAAAAAACTCCATAACGATTCACGTGCGAAGCATTACAACTTATGATTTACAATCGGTTGTTGAACAAACTGTCCATCGACTTGAAATTTTCCTGGTGAATGAGGAAGGTCAGATGGAGAACCTTTCCCTATATCATCCTGGACATGCTTAACAACTGCTCCTCTTGTGCAATTTCGTGCTAATCTGTTCTTGTTTCTGCAAACAGACAGCGTACTGTCAACTTTTACTTACCTTTTTTTAATATATAGTTCGATGACCAGGTAATCAGAAACTAATCAATAAATATTAACATTGTTTCTGTATTCCGATTTAGACATTTATTGTGTTATAATTGATGTTTTCTCGGAAAAGTGCCCTCTGGTGGACATTTTGGAACTATTTTTTTTTCTTCAAAATTTCGTGAGTGTATTTTGTGTGTAGTCTATATACCAAATTTCGTTTCAATCTGTACACCCGTTCGTGTTATATGATGCTGTTTATAGGAGAAGTTTAATTAGAACCACCCTGTAGAAATTAAATTGCATAACAGATATTAATTAGGATATCCTAAATTCAGAATCTGAATACAAACAGAGATCTTTAAAATTGTATTGTAATTTCTGTGCAGAAAAAATTACATTTAAAAATTAATTTATGCATAAATTATGATTTAATGATACTGTATCTTCTTACAACTGTAAAAATTCCACGTTAAATATGTTTATTTACGGAATAGAAACTGTGCAGACTTTTAATTTTTTTAATGGATGTAACTACAACATAAAAGCATTATTTACATATTTAAAGATGTGTATGTGAAAGAAAGTCATGGTAATTGCTGCTTTTCTTACGACGAAATGATGAATATATTGTAGAGTGTATGGGAAACTATATGAGGTACCCGAAAAAATTAATTAGAAAGTTAGTCAAAGTCATGGAATTAGTAGTAATAACGCTCTGTGAACAAAATTAGCTGTTACAAAAATGGCTAGTTCAAATTGATGAAGTTTATGTCGATACGAATTTTGATTTTGTTGCAAAGAATTTGTAAGGATAACTCAAAACATCCATTACTTCTAAGCAATAATACAAGTCGAAATAAGTTCTAATATTTCGAAAATTACTTTTATAACGTTTTAAAGTTGAATGCGCCAGATTTTTTGCTGTTTTCACATGTAGTATAAATAACCAAGAAATTTAATCCTTAACTTTATACTGAGTCTATCTTACGTAAAATCAGATCACAAACTGTTAACTACTGTTCAGGATATTGTGAGACACTTCTCCCAAGATTTTACAGATGAATATCATTCCTTTTTGCTACTTTTTCCCATTAGAAGAATACCAAGAAAAAGTATTGTAATCTGTAAAATAATTCATCTCTGATAATTTGATAAATCTACACAGTTTAGTGATCATTGAATCTTAAAATATCAACCGAAATTACGTCTGTATGTCAATACGTCTATTTGTGAACACGATAAATTAGATCTGCAACAAACTGTAAGGTTAAAGCGATATATGATCTCCAACCTCAAAACTTCAGATTTCAATCATATGTTTATAGAAATATTTTCAAGGAAAATACATCTAACTGAACGTCAATAACTACTGTCAGATATTCACGTGCATACTATGAATAATAAGAGTCTGACAAATGAAATTTTTCATGTGGTTTTACTAAAATTAAATTAATTAAATTTTGCACTAAATCTACTTAAAGGATCATTGCCCTTCTGTTTTGTCTATTTGTGTATTTGAGATCAACACAATTCAGAAATGTAACAAACGAGATGGATTGTTACAACTGATTGTTCCTTTCTATGTCTAATTATGGAATAAATAACACCATCTGTTAACGTGTTTGTTTGTATATATGTAAATGAGGAAAATAAAGACAATAACAAGACATACTGATGAAATCTAGCATCCGTAGTGAAGTCAAAATTTTGTACTCGACAAATTTTAAACAAGAGTTCCAAACAATCCAAATGCGTACTCTTTTTCTCTCTCCGCGTACCGTACCTGAAACTACAGTACGCGGACTATTGAAACGCCGCTAACAGGCTTTTCCCTCCTCCCCCTGCTTTTTTTGCTTCAAATTCTTAGCGACAAAGCATCAACGCATTTTTTACCGATAGTTGTGGCTGTGATTCACAGACAATAATATTGAAAACCGCTAATAAATTTCCTCTTTAATCCCAAAAACTAATAATAAACTGAGTACAATTTTTCCCCGCCACTGCAATTTTATTCAAGGCTCTACTACACAGAAACCATTTATCGAAAGTTAAATATATTTATCAATGTATTAATGTTTGAACAAACGCCTTCTGAGAGTATTCTATTTGTGGGGTTGTGATGGCAATATTTCAAATTAGTAAAATGTAAATAAATGAAATTATGTTTGTGATAATTGCAATAAAGTGATTAACTGTGATTATAATAATAAATAGTAACATTTGTAATCATAATATTAATTGGTAAATATTAAATTGTGGAGTGAATTTTCTCATGGAAAGAAGTTCAAGTGCATACTCTTTTTTATTCGTCATGCCATATATATATATATGAGAGCATATGGGAGTACACGCCCTAGTTTTCTGAACATGTATAGCAAGCCTTAGTTAGAAACTCCCGCCCTTACGATTGATCTATGTACGATAAGAGCAGAAATATACCATGCTTTGCTAAATGACTTCATGTTAAATACGGACATATTAAATGATATTGGAAATAATTGAAATGACTGCACTTAATACTGCAACTTTCAGTTGTTTATTCAAAAAAAAATTGAGAGAAATAGACTTAGGATTCAATTTAATTCCGTTTAGCTTATAAAATTTTGAATTATCTACAAGTTATTTAATGTTTTTTTTCTCACGATACAACAATATCAAGGCCCATTCTGGATTCTTCACAAATCTATACGCATGGGGCTTTTTCATTTAAAAGAATGACCAGAATAATGTAACTTGGTTATAAAGAATAAATGATCAAACTTTTCTGTCAGATTTTTTCTTGTGTTAATAGAGGAAATTTTAGATAAGTTTCGTCACAAAATGATTTTCTGTATACACTGTAATCCCTTAGAACGCATGTACGAATATTCGATTTGCTTTAAAGCGAATTCGAAGACGAAATTTATAATATCATATAACAAAGTTCCATTTTTCAGTTTATCTACAAACTATTTACCCAATTTTTAAATTTTCCTTTTATTTAATTGACTTAAAATTAACATTTTGATTTATCTTATTGATTATTCACTTAATATTATAAAGTAACAAGTATTAACTTGCAAATCCTTGTTCTCACGCATTTTTTTTACTTAAATCCCAAATATAGAAAGATGAAATATTGCAATTGTCAAATAAATCGATCTGCAAATTTTGAAGAACTTTTACTTGTATCTCTAGTTTTAAGCAAATTTGCTCATCTGAATGGAAACTCAAAACCGAACGATTCAGAGCAAGCAGCTCTAGACAGTTTATCTCTAGAAAATAGATGTATCTAATTCGAATTATTACTCAAGGAAGCCCACATCATTTGTTTTCTGAGTCTCATCAAAAGATCCTTAACAGTTTTCTCTCTCTGTGTGTGACACACACACACACACACACACACACACACACACACACACACACACAATGCTATACAGCAATGCACCGCAAAGCCGGATACCCAGTAATACAAAAAGTACTTTTAGATTTCAAATACATTTTGAATAAATTTGCATTAAATTTAGGCATCAATAGAAAATTATTGCTGATAGAGAGGAATCAG
Organism: Argiope argentata; assembly: GCA_026289955.1. NCBI lineage: Eukaryota > Metazoa > Arthropoda > Arachnida > Araneae > Araneidae > Argiope > Argiope argentata. The sequence goes on along the minus strand of JAOUZG010030961.1, from coordinate 2,043,065 downwards.
TGAAGGATTACGTAAACTGACGGGTAACAAATTATAAGTTAAGCTTATTGACGCTGTTGTATCAAAATGTCATAAATTACAGATCGATTATAAGAAAACATACGCAATTTTGATGGAATAAATGTAACTACTACCACATATAGTATTTTATAATAAAATGCTATCATACATATGAAAAAATGCTGAATTTTTGCACCGTTCTGTATTTTCAATGACAATATACAATTTTAATATTTCGGATATTTTCAGTATTTTAATAACTAGTAAAAGGTTATTTAAGTTTTGATTCTGTACCAGTTGCACTATTTGATTGTGAATTTGAAAAAAAGATGCCTTAAGATTAAAAATATGAAATTATTAAAATTAAAAAATCCTGCTGCTTAATATTTTGAAAAATTGTCATTTAAAATTTAAATCAAACTTATTCGAATCAAAATTTCGTCGTCTTTCTGGCGCAGAGGTAGCGCGTCTTTCTCGTGGTCTGGGGGTCTTGGATTCGAGTCCCGGTTCGGGCATGGTTGTTCTTCTGTGTGCTGCTCCCCGCTGTAAAAAGGGACTGTGCAAGCGACTGTGTTAAGTGTGTAGCTAAGTCGTACTCTTGGCCCTAGTTGACGCTACTTCAAAACGAGAAACGCTCATTTCGGCTTAAAATCTGCTGATAAGCATTAGCGGGGCTTGTCCATGGCAAGTGCCCTAAGTAACAACAACGAATCAAAATTTCAAAAGAAAAGAGAAGAAAATATATTTTTTCTATTGGTGCAGAGTCAGAAGTCTGAAGAAAAGAGAATTTGAAAATTGTGATTTGAATAAAATAATAAAGATATCATTTTTTTATTTATTACTTTTCTTAACCATAAATTTGTCAGTCTTTAAAATAACCTATTCTTAAAGTAATTTAAGATTTTTCGTTCTTCAAGCTGTTTATAAGTAACTAATACAAAAAACTTTGAAAATTACTTTTTATAGAGAATAAAAATAAAGAACAATTTTGTTACCAAAATATGTAGGTCGAAACAAAAATCGTAAAAGCGTGAAGCGGTGTTAGAAGACCTATTAGTAATCTGGTATCGTAATCAGATTGATAGTGTATTTAAATTTTTAAATGTTGAATTTTTTTGTCTCCTCACTGTATTCATTCGCATTCGCTGTGGCTTTATAGTCTTTTCGTATTACTTTCTACGTTTTGTGCTTTTACGATTTTTGTTTTGTCCATCAGATTTTTGATGAAAAGATCATTAATCCTCTTTAATATACTTATAAGTGTATTTAAAAGGAGAAATAAATATTTGTTTTTGTATTTATTATTTCTGACAATTAGTATTGTATGTATTCATCAAGCAATAATCATTAAATATTATCTCTATATCAAGACATCTAATAACAGAAGATTGATCTTTTAATTGTATAAAATCGCTTAATTAATAGTAAACCTTATTGAATCTGGTATTATAATGTTATGCTCAAACCACATATTAAATTGGCAACTTTCTTGAAATTTATATCCATATTCTAAACAACTAAATAAGATTTCATTTTGAATAAAATTGCCTTCTTGTATTCTTGATATTTAAAATTGATGTTTTAATTCATGCATATTATATAGATTTTATATTTTATTAAAATATCAAATATTCTAATTAGTATCAGCATATTTCTTATTCTAAATGTAAATATTTTAAGTTTTACTTTCTTATAATATTCTCAATCATTTAATTATTTTTTAATAAAAAAATACGACCGTAAAAGCAAAATCGTAAAATCCTGAAATTTTGACAGATGTGCTCTAAGCAAATGGGAATTTTAGCTATATTTATAATATATTTTAATTTTGATCTATTTTCGGAATTTTTTTCTCATGTTTGGGTTTTGATTTCTTAAAAATGTTATTAAATTTTCGAAAAGAAAAAAAAATATTTAGATAGTATCAGAATACTGCTGGTTATTCAATAAGTTATTGCAAAATTTTCTATACTAACAAAAGCCGATTTTAAAGTGTTTTTTTTAATTTTCTATTTTTTCGTTTAAGGCATTTCATTATTCGTGGTTATCAATATTATGGAATATCAAAGTTAATGTTTCCCAAAATTAATTTTTGACAGTCTTATTTCCCTGAAATAAACTATTAGCAAAATCAATTCATTAGTTGATAATTAAGAGGCGTAAAATTACTGAAATAACTTTTTAGTCAGAAACCATTAACTAAAAACAATTTCAGAATTCTATTATATGAAGAAGTTAGAGGAAAATCATTGCAAATTACTACCCCTACAAACATGGAATATTAAAAGTTAAGTAAGTTAAAAATAGATAATTGTTTTAATAATTGTTTTATTAAGTTGAAAGCTGATAATTAAGAATTAGAATTTTTTTAGTTTTTCAAAATATTACTAATAAAAAGTATATTATTTATTTTCATAATATTCGCATATTTTGAAAGCATTATGTGCAATATGTACTCTGAAAATCAATACTACCCTTCTTTTTACTCATCAACTGTAATGTTGCACTAATTACTTTATCAATAAATTTTCAGTTTTTGAAAAAATCTTTTGAGGGAAAATTTATAATTATATTGCACGTGATTTTGTTATTAAATATGGTTCATATATGTAGTCCATGCATTATCTAAAATGTTTTACACGGATTTTTGATATGCCCTCCATGTTCTCCGTCTTTGTGTTTTTTCTTTTGATTACATGCATCTAAGAGCTGTCAAATTCTTATTATATTCTTAACAAAAAAAGAAAATTTTAAAATTTTTAGCGAAAAACACATACAAGTGAAAAAAGTTTAGGATATCATACATATGTCTGTATAATGCCACAATCAAATTTTTCCTGAAATATTTTCATCTTTAATTTTATAAATAAATGATAATCAAGTTAAATTTGATACCAGACAGAATCAAGACTATTAGTCTAGAATTTCTATTCAATACTGCATATATATTATTAAGTTCTATTAGTGATCTACTTTGAATTCGAAGCTATTCCCAGACTATCTGAATGAAGCATAGACAAGTTGTAATCTATACAAGTTGTAAGATCTTTTATTTATTACGCCTAGAAAAAAATAGCATAGTAAAGCTCTCTTTTAATATTAATAGTTGACATATTAGAGTTATTACTTATATCCGGTCAGAGCTCTGTGCGATAAGACACCACTAATCTTCTGCTGACTTCTCAAAAAACGAATTGAATGGTGAATAAAATAGATTTGAAGCAGTCAGCGTAAAACTGGACACATATGAATTATGAACTTTGCCTTAATTCGCCCCAGCCTTGACAAGTCAGGCCATTAATCTGTCTGCTGTTTGACACTTTTGGTGGGATCTATGAATGCTTTTCACGTAGCTAATGTATTTTTCACAATGATAATTATCCTTACAAAATTATAAAAGCTATGTAGTCTACAAGTAAGGAAAATTGTTGTCAACATTTAGTTTATATTACAGTTCTGAACCAGATAAATTGATGTATATTGATAAGAATTAGTTTAGACAATGGGCAGTTAGAAAGATGGGTAAATATTATAAATCGTCTATCGAGCTTAATTCTAATATTTTTGAAATTTCAAGTTCTTGGCTAAATGTCACTTAACCAAGAACTTGTATTTCATTTTATTTTGTATTTCTTTCTTCTTTTTCTGATTTTGCAGATGTTGATAACGAAGAATACTAGGTTCAAGGAAAACTGTTTAGATAAATTATTTATTTCAAGAAGGATAAAAAAAAAAACTCGTTTATTGACTGAGTGATTTTGAAAATGTATTTATTGTTTTTAGAGCCACAAGGCTTTTTTTGGTTTGAAAATTTTAATTTTAAAATAAAAAGACAAATAATAGAGAAAAATTTAAAATGAAATATACATTCATACACAAAAAAAGTAAAAAAAAAGCATAATAATAAAAACACGAAAGAAGTAAAAATATATCGTAGATGATAAAAAATGAATAAAAAAACAAGGGTGAATTTAGGGCTACCGGATGTGAAAGTCAATTTAAAAGGAATCATGAGCGTTGGCTTTCCTCTAGACAGCCATTGTAAAAAGTCTCTGTTGGCTCAAAAATTTTTCTTTTTAAATATCCAAACTAAATGCTGCTTTTCATGCTTTGCTCGTAAAAAGTAGTCAAAATTTGTCTTTAATGTATTTTTACGAGAAAAATAAGTAAACTAAAAAGTGTATTTATCTTCATTTGGTTATAAATTGTATCTAAACTAAGTCAAATCCCTATTAAGATTTGGTGCAATTAAATTTTTTATATATTGGAGTCGTTTTACGTGGTATGATATTTGAGAAAGGCACTTAAGTAAGTAGTGATCTTATCTATTAATGTTACTGAAAATAATCAAGAATAAACGTTTCTTCGTCTATTTTAAAGAACAGAAAAAAGTGAAACTCATCAAAATTGTGTGCATTTGAATTTATATAAAATAATGCTTTTCAAAGAACATTTATATGCTGTGTTGATTTAAATACTATAAGCAATCGAATGTGATTAATATCAATCAGTTGGGTGTATTTTCATATTAAGTCTAAAAATTTAAATTTATAGAAAATAGCATAATAAATTTTCATTTTCATTAAAATCGTAAGTAAAATTGGATTGGAAAAATTCATTTTAAAGTTGCCATAAAATATATTACTTATATAAGGATGAAAACATCCAATATTCTCATAGAAGTAACTAGTTTTTTACATCCTTATACTGTCCGTTTTTAATTACAGTAATTTAAAGCGCCTGATTTTAAATCAATGTATTAAGTTCGTATTTCTTTAAGAATTGAAAAACATTACTTATTCAACTTACTGTTCACTGATTTAATATATCGTTGAAGATAAACTGTTGCATCTCTCCATTGTCTGTGTGGGTATTTTTTAGAAACGTTTTCAAAATTGTAGAAAATTTGTCATAAATAAGCGTACAATAAATAAATGGACAGTCATTGAAAGTTTAAGAAGGGTGCCTTTCTAAAAAAAATTGTAACATCCTATCATTGAACAAAATAATGTTTAACCCGAAAAATTAGGTTTTTATTTCAAGAAAAATAAATAAACATACTTGTTTTAATTAAAAGAAGAAAAAAAAGTATTTATCAAAGCTGCAAAATGTAATACAAATCAAACAAAAAGCAGTCTAAAAATAATTCAAACATACTCAGACCAAACCCATTAACTACTTATTTCAACGACCAGTGGCTTCATGCTCAATTCTATGCAATGATAACAAATGCAGTTCCGATTTCTGTCTATATCTGGAACAACTAATGTCGTTTCCTTCCTAGTATTAGCGAATCCGTTTCATCAAAAACCATACCTCAGAATATTTACATCAGAACGGAAAACGAGGGCGTTCTTTGTATGTAATACGTTTTATCGTGAAATTAAGTTAGGCGGTCCGGATATCATACCTTAGAAAGCGGGAAAGAATAAAAAAGGGGAAAAAAAGAAGAAGAAAAAAAGCAGCCACGTTGGTCGGAGTTTCGGTAGTGAGGAGCCAGTTGGGGTAAATGGGGTTCCATTCCTCCCCGGGTTGGCGAGGAGGAAGACCTGTAGGAATCCTGCGATCGTAATTTGTTGGCATTTGCAGCGGTGGAACCTTCCCTCCAGAGAATTGTGTCGCCTCCTTTTCCGAGGAGATTGGTATGGAATCCGAAATAATGAAGTTAAAGCCAGGGATAGAACCGAGATCTGGGGAAGTATGTGAGGGGGGACGTCGAAACAGCGAGCGTTGGCTCTACGAACTCTATTAGAGCGCTGATGGTGTGCCTGTGGTACGTGGAGGACCTAGCCGATCCTGACGCCAAGGGCTTAAATTTTTGATAAGATTGTTACTAGGCGGGCGAAGCGATATTTCTGCAGTCATTACCCAGCCCTTGCAAAGCGAAACTGTTGTCAGACACTCCGTAATGGACTGTACTCGAGAGGTAGAGTACAATGGTGAAATTATATTTGACTTTCCGGGCTCTATCTCTTTCGCCTTCTCCACTCCTGGGATAAAATAAAAGCAAAGAGGAAGAAGAAGGAGAAGGGAAGGGAAAAAAAGGAGAAGAGAGATACGGGACTTGTGCAACGAAGTAATGCATTGAAGTCTAAGGTGTAATAACTAGACATGGAAAGAAACAGCCTTTCGACTAGGTAGGCGCTCGCTTGTAGATACCCTAGCCTACTGAAGGCCTAGATTCGTTGGATCAGGGAAATCTCTGATGATCTCCCGCCGATGCTCTGATTTACGAAGGCGGAAAAATTTATTGCTGCATCTGTCGATGCTTCGTTTTATTTGGGATTCTCTACATTAGCACCAGTTTTCACAATACATAGTATTTGAATTCCTTTCTTGCCTTGCCTAGGGAATGGTCGGAGAGGTTTCGGAGTTGTTTTCCTTTTTATCATGATTGCCGCGCTGTTAAAAGAAACTGTGGACAGGATATGAAAAGTATATGTGCCGTCTTTTAGAGTTTCTCCACGGATTTCTTATTTTCCTCTAAAGCAATTGTGAAAGTAGGCGAAATAGATTTTTGCTTTCGCTTTACGAATGCATCTTCTCAAAAGGTATTGGGTGAAAAATCATTTGGGAATAACTTTTGATTTCTGTTACGAAGTGTTTTTGTAAATACTCAGTTTCATCATTTCAATTTGAATTTTGCTAAAAAGAAATAGAATCTGAATTGGGAAAACGAAAAAAAAAATGATGAAAGAAAGAAATTGAATTAATTTCTTTCTACAACTGGGCTTGAAATTATTTCAATTTCTTTGTTTCATATTTTTTTCGTTTTCCCAATTAAGATTCGTTTTATTGGGCTTCTAACTGGGCTTGTAATTAATTAGTTTTTTTAATATAGAAAAACTGTATGAAATAAAAATAATCAATAAATTATGGATTGAGACATAGAGCATCTTCAATCAATACTTTGTGCAATCGCCTCGTCTATTAAAATACAAGCATAAATATATATATTTTGAAAATATCCAAATTTGAAGTTATTACCCTAAATGAATTTTTAAATTGGAAAGGATGTCATAAATTGGCATAAAAATATATTGATAGTTACAAGTTTTATATAGTTTAAATAATTTTTGCAAAATTTATCTATATATTTATTTTGCTTAGTTTATATTTCATTCATGTTTAAGAAAGGATTTATGAAACTTTGACTTGTTATAAGAGTAAAATCGCAGAAACTGTTTGCGAAAGGTGCGAAAATTAGTTAAACATATAAAAGTAATAAAAATATGAACGAAAAATATAAATATAAATTGAATATTCAACTGTAAGATTAATTTATTGAATTTATTTTTACAAAAATAATCTGTAACTTACTTTTGGTCTCATGCTGAATTTTTAAAAATTCATTGTTTTATTCCTAAACGAATTTTTTTATTATACTTTCATAGATGGAATTTCTTTAAAAAAATAGCAATAAGCTAAACATGTGCATTTTCCTTTGATGTTTTCTAAAAGTATTTTTTCTTGCTGAGTAGCGAAAAAAAAATCTTAAGAATCCATTCTTTGATTAATACATTTTTTTTCCTGATTTCTTTTAACGGCAGATATATTAGGCGTAGATTACACTAGGCTTTACAAGTCTCCTTTTTTCTTTAGTATTACTATTTCTCATATCATCTGATATAATGATCTTATACATAATTAATTTCCGACCAAAAAAGAATTTCCTCTGCATAAAGAGAAGACAGTCAATTTGATATTACAAAGACTTGAACTGGACAGCAGTCATCCAGTAAGATTTATCTTCACAGCTATTAAATCCATAGAAGATAACCTTGCACATAAGAGGGAAAAAGATTTATTTCAATATGAAGTCATTTTTTTGATGTCTGTGGAGATAAAGTTGCAAGATGCCTCAGAAAATAAAGGCCGGAACATTCTTTACATACTTTTAAAACGTAGTGAGGGGTAATAGAATTCAAACTAGTGATCAAGAAACACTATTATAAAAAATGTCAATGATTCAATTATTTAATAAATATATTTAAAAATCAAAAGAAATGGAGGAAATAAATTTGGTCGAATGCTTCATAAAAAGGATTCAAGAAATAAGCAAATAATGCATACTTAGAGAAACAAAAAATATCCAATTGAAGTAATATCTTTTATCCTACAAAATATAGAAAAATTGAGCCAGCATAATAAGAATTAGTCTTTTAATTTTCAAACCACACTCTATGAATAGTTTAAAATCATAATTAAATCTGTAGTTTCAAGTTAAGGAAATAGCCTAATTTTTAGAAAATTTACAGTGATATTCTATCCACTTATTAAAATCTCAGATGACTGTTTTTAAATGTAATTCATAAGCAGTTTTATTAATAAGAAGTTTAATAGTTTAGAAGCATAATAAGCTGAAGATATGTTTTATTAACATCATAAGCAGTTTAATAATTTAGAAGCATAATAAGCAGTTGTATTTTAATTTTAAAATTGCAGCAGTTGACTTTAAAATTTAAAGATAACCATGTAATAAAATAGCGCAAGAGCTTTATCATTAAATTGGTAGTTTACAATGAAATAAATAGCCTAATTTTGGGAAATTTTACAATAATATTCTTACTCACTAAAATCTCAGATAAGACTGTTTTTAGATATAATTTATTAGCAGTTGTTTATCGAAAAAATAAAATTGATTTATAATAAATCAAAGGCAAACAAGAATATAAAAATAGCACATGAATAATCCCTTCATTATTATATCAGCCAAGACTGTCTTTTGATTCCCTTTAATAACACTTTATCATAGAAATAAAATTGATTTCTTTTTGAATTAAAGACATATAAGAATATGGCATTCAGAATCTAAGGAAACAAGAATTTAGAGCAAGTAAATTCAAATATTCATAAAATGTTGCATTTACGAACCATATTATCTACAATTACAGATATTTATAATTTTTATAATTATATGGAATAATAAAAAGAGAAATTTTTTAAAGTGCAATACATAGTTTTCTATGAAACGCGAAATAAAGCTTTATTCGATTTCTTGTCTTTTAGAAAAGTCAGAAAAAAAGATTTCTTTAATTGATAAAATTCCAAATAAGAACGTTTTTGTATATGAAGACAGTTCTTTTTTTTTCTTTTTCCATAAAATATTCTTGACTGTATTTTATTTTATTACTTTTTCCGGGAAACATCCGTGACAACTTGCTATTCTGCCATTTACTGCATAGAAGTGTTACGAAAGTTTCCTGTGCGTGTTAAAGTACTCTTTTTCATGCAGTTTGCATCTCTGAATTTTGGGTAACTTATTCGCTGCGATTAAAAAAAAGTTTCCAGGTGGGGCTCTTTTCCCACCTTTATCTATTGAGAGATTCCATCTATAAAAGAGTCATAAAACCATGACCAGTTTTTTGTTTTTAGGAGTAAGTTTTGAGATAGTGCCAAGTTACACTGTTTAGTTAGAGCTATTGTAGATCAAAGATTACAGATCTATATTATACTACCAAAGTAAAGTTGCGTATATAAAATGAAGAACCTATTCACTACTGACATTGTAGATTCTTCAGTACTGGTTTGGAAATAAAAAATTCTAGGAAATCATTAATAAGTGGAATTTTTTAAATATCTTTAACCTATTTTTTTCTGTTTAGTATTCATTAATATTCATTGAACTATATTTTCCAGTGTACATTAAACCCTTGTCGACGCGGATTTACAGAATCCAATTTTGAGAATACGTCCTATCTTAATTGCCTCATCCAGTTATACACCAATTTATCCAATTTTATTAGTTTACGTCAAAGTGAAAGCCACATTTCTAAATTAAAAGTGAAGTCAAATAAGGTGTACAAATTACAAAACCAATTTGCGGCGAAGGATTTTCAAGTACAGAAAAAGAAGTCGTGAAGGGCGATCGAAGAATGTGATGTTCTTCAAGTACTAGACGATGCTAATAATGGTTTTAGTAATGAATAATTTAAAGTATCTTTAATTTAAAGGAAGATGATCAATTTGATAAAAAAATACAGGAACATATAATTTTGCAATAGCAATAAATCCAAAAGATGAAGAAAAAAGAACGTATTCTATGATATTCAATGATATATTGAGTGTTCCTTATTCTGAAATGCATAAAAAGGTATCTCTAATCATTGTCCTAAGCAAGAATCAGCGTCTTTCAAAAAATATTAACAATATCATACACCTTCAGAATAAATAATAGTAAACTTCTTTCAATTAACATTTGTTTTATTCTTTAATTACAAAACTAGTCAGACTTGTTTAAATTAAATGCATTTTCTATATTTAAGCTATACCTAACATATTTCCATTATAGGAAGTAAACTTGACCGATTTTGTGGTGAGAGCAATGTATTGATTACTTATGCTCTTCATTCAAAGGTTTTCTGAGATATAAAATTCTTCAGAGATTACATCGAGTAGGAAGATGAAAACTTACAGTATAAATAAGAAAGTTATTATTCTCTTAGCGGCAGATTAATGTTGGTGCTGATTGATTAATGGATATCTTCTGAAGGTGAAACATTTCCTTATGAGTGTTTTTTTTTCGTATATGAGACGTTCATAATGAAATTTATTATTTTCGTTTCTCAATACTTATATCGTCAACTGCAGTTGTCTAATCATTCAATTTTAAGATGAGACAATCCTTATGAGTGTTTTTTCGTATGAGGCAGTCGCAATGAAATTTATTATGTGTGTTTCGCGGTACTTATATCGATATCTGCAGTTGTCCAATCATTCGATTTCATCGGATATCTTCGTGAATGTACGAAGTATTCTTTATGATTACGTGAAAATATTTGATTGATTCGAGCAAAATATATGTTAAAAAATATGTTGAGAAGCGATATTATATTAGAGTATACCTTCCATAGTATCAGTGTGTAATATATACGAAATATTAACCTTTGGTGTAAATTTAGCATTTTTACTGAATTCAACTTGAGATCCTGACTATATCCCCAAATTTGCCCGATTTAACGTATTTTCAACATGCTTTAATGTCTCACAGCCAGAGAAGTTCATAATTTGGGTTTAAAGAGAACATGAAGTCTTGGACTGCGTGTATCATGATATACACCGTAGTCCAATTTGAGAGATTTCCTGAGAGATGTACAAAACTAATCTGAGAAGACAAAAAAAAATAATTACAATCAAAATTATGATTTCAATCAAATATCTTTGTAAAACTTAAAAAAATGGTGAATTCCATTTAATATCTTGCAATTCAGAATTTGAGAGAGAAAAAACAAAGAGAAAAACAGGAAGCCAGGCATCATGGCAAGCATTCTATCTGATTCGATTTGCATGCCCGAGAGATGAGCAAATCAATACTTAGAATAAAGAAAGGAATATATATATTTCAATCAAACCATTGATTTTCATCAAATAGCTCGTCAAAATATTCTAACTTTGTTAAACCTGCAATCTTTCCACTAAGCTTTAGCGTATCATAGTTTATGTCATTGGAAATCAGAAGAAAATAAAGACTAAGAAAGTATGTATCAAAATAATAAGTGTGTAAATTGATTCGAAACATTTATCTGAGAATAAAGAAGACAAAAAAATCTGAGACAAACCTCCAATTTTCTTCAAATAGTCTTATTCGAAAACCTAAATAAAACTCATCGCCATTATCCATGGAAAGTATTTATCTGAAAACACTTCAGAAAGCTTTTAAATTTTGAAGAGTGAAATTTTTCAAAAGATCAAAAGGGTAATTGAATAACTCAATCAAAATTTCATCAACATTTGTTCCAGCCCAAACAAAGTTTAGACTAGTCAATCAAGACTGAGGGAGTAAAACCTGAGCAATTCCCTTTACTTTTCCAAAATGGCAGTTTTTATAGTGAAGTTTAAAAACCCTCGGAATGATAGGGGGAGAATAACATCGAAATCGTTAAATATTCATTTAATTGTACGCAGGAGGGTCGGAAACTCACTGGAGGGCCGATCTTCTTTTTCCAGCGTTATTCTTTTCTAGGTTCTGCAAGGATGAATTATGCTACCCTAGAGGGAGGGAGGAAGCTGTACTGGGCGTGGTTATAATACTGAGAGTGCCTATTGTATCGTGATACATTACATTTCTCCCTGGAGTATTTCACTCTCTTACAGAATATTCTTTTGAGCTCAAAGATTTCCCTTATTTGAGGATCCATAAGCAATGATTAAAAGCATTTTCTTGCCATAAAGATGGAAATGGGGAATAGGATTGCGAAGAGAAGTATTTGAAAGGAAATTCAAAAAGATTCAGTGGAAATTGATATGAATTTAATCGTTTTGTTAATGGAATATTTTTTCGTTCCATTTGGGTGGATTCTTCGCTCATCAGTTTAAAACGACCGAAATGATTTCAACGAATAGAATAAAAATTGTTAACTTGCCAAAGTAGGAGAAAGAACGAGAAGTTATTTTTTTGACTTATTTTTATCTTTTTTTTTTACTTCTCTTATTCTTAAACGATTTAAAATTACTAGACGCCATACATCTTTGAAACATGTCATTATAAATAATATTATTAGGTTTTCATGGTTTTTGTATAGAAATGTGACATTTTCTGGAAATTTTGCATTAAATTTTAGCTTTGGTACTGATAATATGACTGTATACAGTTTCAAATATAGTATTTATTTTTTCAAAAAGTTTTAATTCACTTGTTGCCCATTTTGTTCCCCTTTGTGGAATGTGTTCAGTTGGTTTTTGAAAATTCTTTCTGTATTTCCCATAATGTTTAAGGTGAAAGCAAAGCATTTTATGTTGCAATAAGCAATTAAAATGATGTCAAAAGTAATAGCAAAAATTTCAACACATATAAAAGAATTACATGTTAAAGGAACTATTAATTCAAGTACACTAAAACTAGCTTTGAAATGTAAAGAGCAAACATTAAAGAATTTAAATAAAACGTATTGCCTTTCTCATATACGAAGTACACGCACACACATAAAAAGCCTCCGAAAGTTAAAATCAGACTAAGTCATAATCATCAAAGAATTTCCCATCAGAATTCTGACAAATATACTCCTTTCAGACTTCTCTGATTTCGAAAAGCATAATTTGGATTTATGTTTGTCTGCAAAAACAATAATTCGAAAATATTTTGAGGTTGAGGGATAAAGTTTAATATAAGGCCTTAATATATTGAAGATTTCTGTTAAATTTTGAAAGAAATATACTCATACAAAAAACATTGTGTCTTTTTGCCTATGAGCAAATGAGCGCAATAACTAAAAATCGTAATGAACAACATCTAAAGTATAGAACCATATCAAATTTCGAACTAAATACTGCCATGGATTGGCTGTCTCATTCGCTTTCATATAAAAACTATAACTCAAAAAAAGAAATGAAATTTAGCAAGTGGTCACTTTTCTAAAATTGTAGTCTCGCATCAAATTTTGATTTCTTTCGGATACAATAAAGTACAAAATGTAGGCTGCGAGACTCTAAAAATAGAGCATTTAAACACTGGTGGTGTTCACGGCTTTGCTGAAAGTTCACAATTTTTATGCTGGAAACGATAGAATAAGATAGTATATATATTCGGGAGCATTTGAAAACGTTTCGGGGGAAAAACTTCCGTTTGTTTGTGTTCTAAATGGAAAAAAAAATTAGAAAGAGTATACTACGAATAACGGAATGGAGAAATTTCAAGTATGCATTCGGTTTCGAACCAATAGATGTCGCCACAAAGATTCTGCTCAATTTTTTTTCAATTCCTACTATTGCATCACAATACACACACACACATATATATATCTAGCTCAAATTTTTAATCGCTTATAAAATACTTTTTATTCATCCACTCAAGTTCAAATACAATTTTTTGAACTTGTAGTGGATGACACGAGATGTTAATAAAGTTTTTTCAAATATTAATTCATTAATGAAATTTAATTAATTTTAATGCTTTAGAAGCTTTTAATAAAAATCGAAATAAACAGGCAGTAGCTCAATCCATAAAATGCAAGGATTTCAGTATTTTTTTCGTGAAAGTGAAGGCGAGTTCAATTCTTACGAAAATCAATTTTTGATTAATTATTTATATTGTAGTTATTTACTAAAAATAACTAAAATAAAAATATTCATTGATGACCTATGTAGAAAGCGATTTTAAAAAAAATCTTTTTCATCATATTACTTATTGTGAATTGATAAAGAGAATGTCTCCAAAACTCCAATCAACATCAAAAATTAGAGGTCAGGAACTTCATAGGTATTTTCTTGAAAATGATTGCATTTGAATAAGTTACATATTATGAGAAATAAAATCAAAAATCCCTAAAAATAAACCCTAATGTGTATTTTAGATTAAAGGATAAATGGAAGATCTGGTTTTATTTTGAGAGAAATTAGGGGTGTAATTTTGTTTTCAAAATTATTTTACGATTTTTATTTGTTTACCTTCCTTTTAAATTAGAATTTCCTTGTCTTTTAAATACAAACTTTCTGGAATTCTCTGAAATTTTTATTGTAAAGCGACATTTCATGCATGGAGCAAACTGTTTAACAAATGAAGATTAGTTGATATTTACATTTTGTTTCTTAAATTTAATTATTTAAAAGGCTTATATATATAATCCCTTTTTATTGCTCCTGATCATACAGCAGCAAAATATAAGCGTTGTTCGAAGCTGAAATGAACAAGATAGAAAAATGTTTTAAAAGTGTCTTATTTTAGTACGAGAACGCATGTGATATTTATTCCTTTTCCTGCAGACATAAAAAAATAGAATGGTTGTATTAATAACCTGTTTTAAAACGTAACTTGTAACTTTGAGCCTTGGTTAGATGGCAAAGGCGACACGTAGGTTAGTGCTGCTTTCTCCAAACTTCGATGCGACGCATACTGGGGTGCCTTTGCCTTGTGCATTTGCTTGATTTTGTGTGTAACAAAGACATATTCAAGAAGTGTTCTTTGGTGGGATCCGACTTCGAACCTGAGGTCCTCTTGACTTTGGTTGAGATTTAACCTTCAGGCGACAACAAGCCCGTAACAATTTTGAAAGAAATATAAAAACAAGTAATATAAAAAACATTTTTTTAAAAATCAATTCTTACCTAGGTCAACAAAGAAATTTTTTATTTTAGTTATCCTTGATTAAATAATTACAATTAATATAAACATGTATAGAAATATGACAGAGTCACAATATTAAGCGGCAAAATAGAAACTGAATTTCAGTTCAGTATTAATTTTACTATTTTAATCAAGGGTAACTAAAATAAAAAATTTCATTGTTGACCTAGGTAAGAATTGATTTTAAAAAATTGTTTTTTATATTACTTGTTTTTATATTTCTTTCAAAATTGTTACGGGTTCGTTGTCGTTTGAAGGTTAAGTCTCACCCGAAATCAAGTAATATAAAAAACA
>JAOUZG010030961.1:1992289-2012293 GCA_026289955.1 Argiope argentata | reverse complement strand
TTACATTTTAGTGCACTATTAAAATTGTGTCTATTATTAAAAAAAAAAGAATTCAGTTTCATTCCCTTTTTATAGAAGTTAAATGAAGAAAATTCTATTTTTTGTATTTCTTGTCTAGATTTAAATGTAGGTTTCATTGTTTGGAAGATTTTATTAACCCTATATATTTTTTATCTTCCCGAAATTTAATTTTAATCATTGTGGAATAAAAGAGTCGCGACAGCCGCTAGCAAATAAAACCCGTCATTTCAATCATTAATTATCCAAAAATAACATGCTTAGTGACCGCATTGTTATTATGTCATTTCATGTTTGCAACAATGAGGAAGCAATTCAGTTATCATTATCTGGGAAATATCAGCTTCATGATTAAAGTAATTACTTTTATGTAGGTCAAAGCTGACAAATGTTAGCATAATTATAAATTTAAGCAAACAAAATTGTGTAGGGAGCATTTTTCGAAAGTAAAGCGTTAATGAAGTCAAAAAGCATAGAACCTCATCAAGTTAATGCTGCTGTCCGAACTCATTCTGTTTTTTACACATTCTTCTCATGCAATTTACTTGCGTTACGCAATTAGTTTAATATTTACTTAGCCTCGATCACCCTTTTTCTGTGAAGGCTTTATTATCGCTACAATGAAAACTTCTTTGGAAAAGAGGCTTTTAACCGCAATTTCTAATGCATGCATACTGGTATACATAAATTAAAGAAATAAGATTGGTTCAAAGATTTCTAATAAACAATAAAATAGACTGATGCTGATTTCTGATTTAAAGTACCAATATTTTATCTCACTTTTGATAATGTTGTTCATAAGAGAATTCTATTTTTCAATTGAAAATATACAAAAACAATTGACGATATTTAAAAAAGTTTTTGTTACAATTGCAGTGAAAAATTCTTGTTGAAGGAGTCTTCTAGTCACCATTTCTGCTGTATGCCGACTGATAAAAGCCGAGTAATAAAAAAAGTAAAATTATATTTAATTTTATAAAATACCTTATAACGCTTATATTAGTTTTATTCGACCTTAGTGTTTTATATAAATAATATGGTCGAATAAAACGTTTTGATAAATAATAAGGCCGAATAAAATAAATATCATACCTACATTCCCCCTCCCCCTTGTTTTAAAAAAATTCCTTTCTTGTTAATCTAAGTCGTAAGATAATCGTATAATTCAGTAATTCTTCAAGGTGACTTTACAATTTTTTTCTTCGTATTCTTGCCTACAAGCGATAATACAATTCCATCAAAAGCTCAGAATAATAAAAAAAAAAGGCAATTATGCTTTTAAGCATTTAAATTTAGTGGATCGAGTTGTTATTGCAAACTTCATTTTCAAGCTATTTTTTGTTTATTTCTAACAAAGGATTGCTGATATTCATTTCAAAAAATTATTAATGGGGATTCTTTTTATTATAATTAAATTTTATTATAATTAAGAATAATTTTTAAATAATTATTATTTATATTAACACTTCTAATTTTACAGAAACCAATGCTGCTTAAATAAATTTTTTTAATTAATCAATAATTAATTCATAGTATGTCAAGCATTTTCCTTTCACACTAATAATAATTTTTTTCTTTTTTGTTATTTTTATATTTTGTTATTTAATGGGGATGGTTTTTGGAATTTCGCTGTCCATGGCAAGTGCCATAAGTAACAACAACAATTATGGGCTGAAAAATGATCTCTGAAAATAATCTTTATTTTAAATAAAGTGTTTAAAAAATACTTTTACAAAGTTTAAGTCCAAACGCTTTATTACAATTTATATTGAAATCAATAGGTATATGTTACGCTGGAATGAGTATATATGATTTCCATTGGCTTCTATCTGGAATACAGAATGCAATAGCCATCAGTAAATTTTTTACTTCAATCACTCATCAAATATCTCAGCTGTATTTAGTTGCTGATCGTTTACATCTTGCAATATGATATAATATTTATATTCCTTATTAATGGAAGTTTCGTTTTAATTTGAAATTCGTTTACGGAGATTATTTATATATTCAGGTGGTATTTCGTGCCTTTGGTTGCCTTAAGCAACAGTGCAAAAGTAACATATACCTATTTTAACAAAAATATTAAGGAATAATTTATGAAATTAGGATTGGGTTAAGAGTTTTTAGAGCATTTAAAATATTCCCAAAAACAAATAAAAAAAGAAGAAAAATGGGTAGTTAAATGGTTGGTTAAATCGCATTTTGTCACGAATTTAGTTTTGCTCTTTACAATACATATGCGTTTATAAATTTTTTGAATGTATTTGCGAATTTAAACATATACAAACTTATATAGAAAAAATTAAACAAAACAGTGTTTTGAAATTGAGGGCTGCATTAGAATAATTTGTAAAGATTTCCTGGTTTAAATTTCAAATTTAAATAAGATAATTTTTTAATGATTATAAAATCTTCTAAGCCGGCTTTCTGGCACAGAGGTAGCGCGTCTTCTTCGTGTTCTGGGAGTCCTGAGTTCGAGTCCCGGTTTGGGCATGTTTTTTGTTCTTTGTGCTATTTGTGAGATGTGTGACTGTGCCTCCCTGTGAAAAGGGTATGTGCTAGCAATTGTGGTGAGTGTGTAGCTAAGCCGTATTTCCGTAAAGAAGAGATGCTCCTTTCGGCTTAAATCTTCTGCTGCATCAGCGGGAGGCTTGTCCGTAGGCAAGTGTCATAAGTAACAACAACCTCTAATGTTATAATAGCCACATAAAATTAAATAATATTTAGCATCAGATGCCGAAGAATGCATTTGGAATTCAAGTATTTTCATGCATTTTATATTTATGAAATTATTAAAAATTCCCACAATTCTTATTTCTTAATATTAGTACCATCATTATAGGAAGAGATTTCTTATGCTTAAAATCAATAGAACATAAAAATTCATGAGTTGTAAGTACATCTTAAAATAAAATAAAATTCTATTTTATGTTTAAATAGCAGTCAGTTAATGGAATCTTTCAGTCTAGGCAATAGAAAGCGATTTATTCTAAAATGACGTATCTTAAGTAAATATTTTTATAAATAAAATTTAAGACAGATTCTTTATAGGTATATTAATAAAAAATTTGTAGAAAGGATAAAAGCATTGCAGGAAAAAAAATAAACACTTGAAAGTTTAGAAAAGCTATACCTTTTTTTCATTTTGAAAGGTGAATCTTAAGCAAATGCTCTAATGATAAAAATTGAGAGTTAACTGGCGTTAAGCAATGAAAATTAAAATTAATTGTACATGTCGATTTATTGCATCACGATTCATTGCCATTATATCGATAAATAGATTTTTTAGGCAATTAATTTTGGAAATTTGATTTTCTTTTCCATAAATTGAAAATTGGCACTTCGTTATTGGTAAGCATGAGGTAAGAGGTCACCAATTTGTAATCTACATAAATGTTTCCCTTTTCATTTTGATGAATGTGTGTTGATCTATATACATAAGTGATGTCTAGAATCAGGATTCGAAGCCAGTGTCTCCATCAAGAAGAAGGATCCGGTTGGTCTGGTTTCAGCATCTAGATTTCAGGATTGCAAAGTCGAAATCGATTCTACCTGAGATACGCTGTTCATAAAGAACCGATTCACATATGAGGCTTTCGTCTAATTTGTGGAATGAAGTAGTGCTTATCTTTTGAGTGTCATTGGTGACTATTTTGATAAACATTCTTTTGACATCTCAGGACGAAATCGATGCAGTATCGGGCCAGCTTTTAAAGCCATTTTGCTTTTGACATAAGAGTGGAAGGTTTGGTCAGAGATTTTAGTACAAGAGAAAGTGCATTGAATTACTCTGATAACAAATGGGTATTCTATTCCTGCCCATGTCATCTGGCATAGAATATTATGTGTCAGATGTAGGCACCAGGCCTACATCTGACATAAAATATCAAATGTTCTTCCACTGATTTAACTTGGAGAAGGAATGCTGGGTCCGAAGTCACCTTCGTCTCCTGATCTCAGTTTGAAATTCCGAGGTCAATAGCTCAACAGTAGTCTTTGAGTTGCTTGAAAACGAAGTGTTTGGATAATTTAAAATCCAACTTAGAGCCACCGTAGTCTAAGTTCAAATTCAAACTGATAGGGAAAATATTACTCTATGATTTCTCATAACCAACTAAGCAGCAACTTAAAGTCTGTCGATTCCACATAGAGTTCTGGATGTTCAATTGCTT
The DNA here is from genome assembly GCA_026289955.1 of Argiope argentata. Taxonomy (NCBI): domain Eukaryota; kingdom Metazoa; phylum Arthropoda; class Arachnida; order Araneae; family Araneidae; genus Argiope; species Argiope argentata. The sequence goes on along the minus strand of JAOUZG010030961.1, from coordinate 2,008,103 downwards.
TTACATCTATTAGTGTTGTAACAACTATGACTTGAATGTGACATCAAAAACTTGCATTACAACTGCACCAGTGTGAAAAGGTAACTTTAAATACATATGAAACGTAGATTTTGAACGTATAAAAATATTGCAAAATTGTCTCTCTGAAGCACAGTGATTTACAGAAAGGAAAGAGCAATTTGATTTTCTCATAACGAAATAAGCAGAGATTTAAATTACGTCGATTGCACACTATGTCTGGATGTTCAACGGCTTTTACATCTACTAGAGAAGTTTCAACAATTATGGCTTAGATGCGACATCAAAAAATGGCTCAGCTACTGCACCATTGTGAAGAATAATTCTAAATAGGTATAAAAAATTGTAAAATTGTCTCTCTAGAGCGCGGTGATTTACAGAAAGGAAAGAGCAATTGCGCCAATAGCATGACTACTATTTTAAAACACTCATCATTTCTAATGCGCTTGCTTTCCGAAAGACACGTGCCTTGATTGAATAAAGCCAGCACTCTCCCCATAATCCGAAGTTGGAAAGATCTCTACTGGGATTTGGCGGAAAAGGAAATCGAACAATAAGCGGTGCTCGAAACACCCAGTAATGAAATAACGAATCTCAATCCCCACCGTTGCACCTGGGCTACTTGTCAGGTTCTTGATGAATGCTAAGATTGCTGGCTTCTGTGTCTCTTTACACGAATCAACCTCATGGCACTTCCTTTGATGGGGATTCTGTGATTGGCCATCGATGCCAAAGTTCACATAACGAGCTTCGGATAAACTGTTGATTATTAATTCTGTTGCTTTGGATTTTGGGTGATTTTATATTGGTTTCGGTATGTCGTAAAACTCGAATATTCTCGTTAACGGTGAAAAATTCAATTTTTCAAAAGAATGAAATTTAAATCCTTAACATTATACTTTAAGTAGTGATATTTATTTTCATTTTGATGTTCTACTAATTTTTTAAGCCCTATATAAAATATCATGGTGAATATCTCTGAAAGAATAAACAAAATTAAGTTTATTAGATTACTAAGACGCGTTTTTCCAACAGTTGAAATTCGATGAATTTTGCTAGTTTTCACATTTTTACACATGCAAAAAAGAAAAAAAAATACTGTTTATACAGGTTTTTAAATAAGTTGACTTGTTTCATAACCACAAAAATGTAATTTCATAAATGGAAGAGGTTTACTGTAATTTTACAAAAAGAAATAGTTCTGAATTGTTGCATATATTTGCATTTTGTAATATTCCAATATATTTATATCTAAATTATCAAATAGTGTATTCACAGAGATTCAATTTTAGTTCTTATAAATCACGGTAACTGGGAGGAGGTTGAAGAAAAAAATTATTATTTTATGATTCTATAATATTTATGAGCATGAATTATGAAATACATTAAAGGCTTAAAAATGGAAAATAATAAAAATAAAGATTTGATAATTTTAGGATTTCATAATATTTATAAGCATGAATTATGAAATACATTAAAGACTTAAAAATGAGAATAATAAAAATAAATATATGATGATTTTAGGATTCCATAATACTTATAAGCGTGAATTATGAAATACATTAAAGACTTATAAATGGAAAATAATAAAAATAAAGATCTAAGGATTTTATAATTCCATAATATTTATAAGAATGAATTATGAAATACATTAAAGTCTTAAAAATAGAAAATAAAAATAAAGATCACATGATTTTATGATTCCATAATATTAATAAGCATGAATTACAAAATACGCTAAAAGCTTAAAAATGGAAAGTAATAAAAATAGATATCTATTTAAAAATACCTTTATTTTGTATACTAAGAGGTAAGAATTTATCAATGATATGAACGTCTAACAAAATCATGAAATCATGCTATGCTTAAAATGATACTATAAAGAAATTAAACCGAAAAGAATATTACAAAAAAGGAAAATGCAAAACACCAGCTAAAAATTAAAATCTATTATAAATGTTATTAAAGTTCAAATTTACCAAGAGCATTTCTATTTCCTATTTCTTCCTCACACTTTTATTGTTTTGTTTTGAGCTCTATACTAAAAATTTCTTTTAAAATTTTAGTAGATTAACAATAACATATTTTAAAAACTATTTTTTTATTATTTATTGTAAAATACATAGTTTAGTATTTGTTTCTACAATTATTGCTTTCTGAAATGTAGATTTATGTAAGGAGATGCATAAACATATATTTTGAGCCGTGTAAAATACTCTCTTACAACTTAATGCAAAATCCCCCCATAATCAAAATAATTGAACTAAAAATTTTGATAGGATGAATGTTTAAACTCGAAATAGAATTTTCAGAGTCTAATGGAAGATTCTAGAAGGTAGAAATGAAATCAGATTTGTTCTGGTTAAAAATATCTCCAGCTTCATGAGTGAGATGTACAGATTAATAAACGATGTCAATTATTAAATAAACGAATGAATTATCCATAAAAAATAAATGTTTTCGTGCCTTTAATTATACAATGGCATAAAACATTCATGTACATTAAAAATAAGAAAATATTGTAACAATTTAAATATTTTTGATAGATTTTGATAATTCTAAAAATCCTTCCGATTTTGGAAATTATACTACAAACGAGATAATTTAACCCAGTGGTGGGATCAGCATATTATGAACTCACATATCTTGCATATTACTTGCTTTAGGAAATTTTGAAAAAATTAAGATGAAATATACAGGAAGATTTATAAAATTGAATTTTCTTTGGCTTTTCCATCATTTGGCCAGTGATCCGGGCCCTATAGCTTAGTGTCTAAATGGGACTTCAATGTAAAAAGAACAAAAAATCAAAAATAATTTCTAGCCGTTATAAATAGAGGTAACATTTTGAATTTTTATTATGTTTTTTATCTTCACAACAAATTTTTTAATGATTTTCCTGATGGTGTAAAGTGCTTTTATGCATAAATAAAGCAGGCTAACATGAATCAGAGGTTTCCAGAAAGAAGCTCATATTTTTATTTATCAAATTACTTAAAACAAAATGGTAATATGATGGTAGAGAACTGCTGGTAGATAAAAAAAATATTGAACCAAACTTAAAATTCCAGAAGACACAAACATTTTTTGAAGGAAAAGAAAGATATTTTTATCTAATTTTATCAGCCTAAGGTGAGAAGTTTCATTGGATTTTATAGGTAATCGTACAGCAGTTATAATTGTGTATTATTCTCTTTTACATGCTCTTGACAAATTATTTCTTTTTTATTGAAACAATTGAACAAGTAATAAGAAAATAGAAGCAGAATTTACATTGATAAATTTTATGTCTGCTACCTTTAAATAATTGCTTAGTTCAAATTTCTAAAGCTGAGATCTCCTCTAAAAACCGCAACAAACCCATTTTCTGAAATAGACATAAGACGCGCTTGCTTTTTTTCCACAAAAGAGACATTATATTATTTTAGTTATAAAAATGGTTTAATATCTTCAATTAATTGGCAACATAAATCATAAAAATAGTGACTTTTCGTCGATAAGTCGAAAACTAACTTGAAAAATTCGCTATTTTTTATTCAATTCCTACTATTAGTTCACACTCTCCCTATACATATTTATACATCTTTTTTAAATTATCAATCATTAATAAAATACTTTTATTCATCCACTCAAGTTCAAATACATTTTTTAGATTTTTGGTGGAGGACACTTGATATTAATGCAGTTTTTTTCAAATATTAATTCATTAATTAAATTAAATTAAATTTTTGATACTTTAAATAGAGTTTTAGCAGCTTTTAATGAAAAGTGAAATCAACAAGTAATCAATCTATAAAATGTAAGGATTTTAGTATTTTTCACGTGAAGGTAAAGAATGGGAGTTAAATTCTTGCGAAAATCAATAATTTTTTGAAAAATAATTCATATTAATTGTGCCAGCGTCCCGGCGCAGAGGTAGCGCGTCTTCCCCGTGATATGCGCTTCCCGGGTTCGAGTCCCGGTTAGGGTATAATTATTCTTTTTTGTGATATCTGTGAGGCATGTGAATGTGCCTCCTCCTGTAAAAAGAGGCTGTGCAAGCAAATATGATAAGTGTGCAGCTAAAGTCGTACTCTTGGACCCAGTTGGCGCTACTTCAAACAAGAGACGCTTATTTCGGCTTAAATCCGCTGATGCATCAGCGGGCTTGTCCTTGGCAAGTGCCATTAGAAACAGCAACATTAGTAACGCGCAAATTAAGGACGTTTTTCTTATTCATGTTGTGGCCGCGGTTGCATGTTGGTAAGGTCTTAGCACGTGAGCCGTAAAATGTCAGGTTCAATACCCGATTCCACCGAAGAACCGTCGTGTTAGGCGGTCCGTTGCGCGATAAATCCGTCACAACAAACGTCCTCCCGCTGGTGTGGTGTAGAGAGGGGGCTACCTGCTTAGGTATCGTCCTCTTCATCTGACGTCGGTTCAAAACTACAAGGTCCGTCATAAAATAGTCTTAGTTTTTCTTTACAACGGGACGTTAATATAACTAAACTAAGCCTTTCTCACGTTTACGTATCTTATGAGGACCAAAAATATTGAGTCAGATGACACAGATAGGATTTATTTTTAAAATGTTGTGTCGTATTTCGTACGAAATCAGGGAAATCCTAAATGCAAAAATACATTAAATGACCGTTAAAAAGCTATGAAAATTAAGGATATTCAATGTCATAGAAAATTCCTTTTTCATCTTCTCATTTAAATACATTCCTTCTCTTCTCTCCATTCCTTTTATCTTCTCACTAAAACATTTCCATCAGGAAATTTCTGCAATGGAAGGTCGATATTGAGACATGTGGAATCTTAATATGCCAGGAGATTATTTTTGAAACCGTATTTGAGATGATAATGATTATGCGTATCAGAAATCAACCACAATTGGGGCCATTAATGCTGCATAAAATTTTGAAATTTTTAAGAAATTTTCAGAAATACTTTGTATTTTCACTAAAATTCCCATTAATTTTTTTAAAAAAATTTTGATAATGTAATTTTTTAGGATTTTTTAAAAGCATTATAAGTTTGTATTATTGATATTAGAATGCCAAAATAAATAAATAAATATATATATGGTAAATGCATTAAACAAAATTTTGTTTCCATTTTCAAGATCTTAAATTTGCTAAAATTTTGTGGGGGATTGAATATTTTTATTATCATACTCTTTTTGAACATTTCTTAAAATATAAAAGTCACTTTTATGAACAAATTGTTTACCAGTTTTATTTATTTAATTGTTCAAATATTTTTGCAAGTAAATTTTATCAAAACAATTAAGGTTTTTTTAATTATATTAGTAAGTGTTTTAAAAAATATCTCAAATTTGAAATTTTTCATTTTATAATGATAAAAAAATCGTCAAGTGCTGCAGAAAAGTGGATATTATTTTTGAAATTGGCGCAATAAATATCATATAATATATATAAGTTTATGTATATCCCAGACAAACATTTAAATGTTATAGGTCTACGTAATTATTACTTTTGCAGCAAGTCTATTTCTAATCATAAGCAAAGAAATTTTTATCTACCTTTCATATACTTTGGATGTTTAATTTTTGTTATTAATGCTCTTTTTTTAAAGTATATGGAATAAAAAGCATTCAGACTGGCTGTGCTTTATAATTTAAATCTAAAATAATTAGTTTTTAACATTTTTTTTTATTTGTAGCTCAGGTATCATTTAAAAATTAATGTTCCGAAATGTAAAAGATTCAATATTATTAACAATTATGCTATTATTAATAATTGTTAATGTTAATTTTTATTATAAACATTTGACTTGTAATAAACATTTTATTTCCTTTAGTTGTATTATCTGTAATATTAATGTCCATCTCTAAATCATTTTGATGAGACGTATTTAGATTGAAGATACTATGATATGAGATACAGTAATAAAACCTGTTCAAAACATGCAATTTATTATTCATATAAAACTGTCTGAATTTCAGAAAAAGCAAAAAAATAATAACAGTTTAAATGGCGCCATTGTAAAACAAAAATAAAACATCTGTTATGTATATTTATATTTTCAAAACATATGATTTTTTTAGCAGCTGCTTTTCTGAAATTGAATTGAAAATTTAAATTAACATTACCAGAGAAGTATTTAACCTATCTAGATTATGTAACGAACTGAAGCGAAGTTATATACGAATTTGAAAATTTAATTATCTTCTTACCATTAAAGCTTTATCCCTATCCTTTTTATCCTTACACAGATTTTTGAAAGCTTTATCCCTATACAGAAATTTGATTTAAAACAAAGAAGAAAGAAGAAAGCATGCCCACCGAATAAGTAAAAAAGTAATGTTTAACTCAAGAAAGATAAACGTTCATTCTATTCGTTATTTATTTAAGCTTTTGTTTGAATAAGTTAGTAGGAGGTGAAAGCAGCCATAGAAATGTATTTGACATATGATGTTATCTTTGTTAACTGCAAAGTGTATAGAGATATTATTTGATGAAAATAAAAGAAAGAATCCTAATGCACCAAACTTACAACTTAATGCAAGTTATTTCATAAAAGCTGGTTCATATAAATGAGCATGCTTTAAATGGTAAATAAATACGTGAAGATCTCAATAAAAGTATTCACTATTTTATACATAAATAAAAATATATGTTGAAGTGAATAATATAGAAATGAAAATTGTGCAAGAAAAATGCAAAATCAAGTTATTATAAGAATTGTAGCTGGAAAATCTAGCCGTTCAAACAATATTTTGAGTAAAATGCTGTTGTAAACAAAAATTTGAATGAAGATATTTAATAGAATTCCAATTTTTTAAATCTTGCATCTATCAAATGACGGGAATTTATATAAATCTTTTTAATAAAGAAATAATAGAGTTTGTTAATGACATATTTTCTAAAATTTGTGAAATTAAATAATCAAGAGTTTCATCTGAAAGATTCTTGTATATGTTTATTGTGTCAAAGGAATTGTTATATTGTAGTATTATTGTATTTTTTTTATTAATTAATAAGGTTGCATTAATATTATTTTTATTGCCATACACGATAATACAATACCATAACTTATATATATTCATATAAAAGTTAAGATAAATGTAATAAACTGACGATTGTATGTAATTATCAATAACCATTCATAATCACCGGTAATTATACATAGCAATCACATTAATCATATTTACCGTAACATTATATATATATATATATATATATATATATATATATATATATATATATATATAATGTTATGGTAAATGTGACTAATCCGGTGATTATGTATAATTATCGGTGATTAAGAATAATCACCAATTTATTACATTTACCGTGAAATAAAAATATATCATACATTATAGCAAGTTTATTTTTTATCGAATGGATTTTAATTGAGGATTTTGAAAAGCTTTTATTTATTACTGAATATAAATGCTTTAATGTATTAGACTTCTGATTATGGGAGTGGTATTCTTTAGAATGTGAATGAAAGAGATTCAAAGATAGGTGACGAAAGAAGTTTGCTTGCTTCAATCAACTGGAGTTGCGTTTATTTCAAATGTAATATAGAAGAATTAAAAAACTAATTAGAAAAATGACGAGGAAGATATAAAGCATTATAATAAGTTAAAACCGTGTAGAAATGAATGATTAAGAAAGCCATGCATAAGAGTTTGAAAATACACAAATATGCATGACTCCAATAGCAAGTGAAAACTCTCTTTTGGTCCTACTTTTCCCATGAATAGTAAGTGCAACAGTAACATCCTGTTTACAAAATGATGGAGAGGTATAAATCACTAAATCAAGTAAGAAAATTATAAGAGTATATAGTGGGATATTTATGCCACAAGTGTTCAATCTTCTTACCAATCTTCTTAATCTTAATAGCGTACCAATCTTTACCTTATAATTACAGGTCGAGCAACTTTCTTGATCTCATTAAGAGAGTTTATACTTATATGGTTTAACTCTATGTTATTTTGGTTTGTTTTCATGCTTCTGACTTCTTCTAAATATTGATATGTTGAATTTGAAAAGATCCTGTCTGCATTTCGACAGCCTGCGCATGTATTACCAAACAATGCTTGTGGAAAATCTGATTTTGTTTTATTCGTTCTTCTTCGTAGATTATTTGACCTAGTATGTAAGAAACCAGGATAGCTGATGAAATAAAACATTGAGTTTACATATAGGTATTAGCTTTGAAATAAACATTTTCCATTTTATTGGTTGTATACATATAACTTTATTGAGTTTTATTTCTTTTTAATCGTTTGTTTTACATTTTGACTTATGCATCGTTGACTGAACATAGTGTGTTAAGGTACAACTTGACCTTGAGTTTTCCAAAAGCGATTTGCACATGATGATGTTTCACAGCAGTACAAGGATTTTTCATTACATGATTTTTACCAGGATTTTTCAGATGTTTTTCTCACTAAAGTGAAAAAAAAAGAGAAAAGAAAAATTAGAAATTTTCATTTTGCTGATGACTTTTCTGTCCTTTGCTGGCCACAAGCAAAGAAGTATTTCAACATCTAATAAATGCCAGCTTCAAAACACTAAAAGCATAATTATACGGCGAAACTCATTTGCATAAGAAGTATAATCCTTTTGAAGAGAATTTTGTGTTACTATGCAGTTTCCATACTGTTTTATTCAAAATTTGTGTCAGTGTTTATGTAATTACCTACGCATAAAGATAAAAACATTTTTTTGATAAACAAAAGATTTCTTTGATGAAAATAGTAAAGATTTGTTTTATATATATTACGCGTGTTACTTTTGATAAGAACTACTTAAAATAATAATGCTACTATTTTTTAAAACTTTGCTCTCTGCATCATTATAAATAAGTAAAAATTTCATCAAAGTAGCAATTAAAATATAAAGATTGTTGAAATGTCGTTAAGATTATAGTAAGCTGTACTGTGAAAAAATTAAATCGAAATTTAAGTTTCCCTAATCGTTCACCAGACACTATAACCTACTTTTAAGTATAAATGCAATTCTCCCTCACTAATTTCTTTAGTTAAAAAAACTTAAATATTCTGGAAATTCACTTTTTTATTTAAATATCAAAATGACGACTGAAGTCAAAAAACGACTTACAAAAGTCAACTTACAAAAATTTTCATAACACTATTATTGGTCAAAATATTTAAGAAGAAATTCTTAACTATTTTTCTCTTGTTTGCATTGCTGTTAGTTGGAATACACTTTATCTGAAATAAACTCCAGATAAAATTCGATTCTTATTTCACCGCAATTTATTTATTCCAAAAAGTTCCTTTCTATGCTTTGGTACATGACTTTTGATCGTTGGATGCAACCACAAAGTTAAGGATACAATAGACGATAAAAATGTAAAAAATCGACGATAAAAATGTAAAAAATCGATGAAATTTTCGATATCTTTATTTTGATCTTTTATGTATATTTAGATTGTAAGCTTTTGGGAAAAAATTATTTTGATATCTTAATTCGTTTGCTCAATATCAGCGTTTCTTTACTGTCATTAGGAGGCCACGCCCGCTTGTTTACATTTAGGCAGCTGCAGTATAAAAACAGTTTCATTTTCCTTCAAACGCTGCTAGTGAGTCTTATTCCTAATTTTGATGTTATGTTGCCGTTTTTGCTTTGGAAGATGTTAAAAACAACTGCTTTTTCTTTCTTTTGTTGTTTGTTTTGGTTTGTTTACTCGTTCGTCACACATTTCGTATTCAAATTGCTGGTTTCATTTTCTTTGAAATCAAATACAAAAACTGTTCTATTCTTGAGGGTATAACTTAACCCTCATGAAAAACATGAGGGTATAACTTATGGTTAAAATTGAAATTTGCTCTATTTTAAATTATTTTTTTTATTTCTCTGAATTTTGTTTTAAAAAGAATTTAATCAGTTTTCGCTACCAAAAGCCTAAAGGTCATTCAAATAAAAGCAGACAAAGTCTGAAAATGCTAAGTTTTGATGGACAAAGAAATCCTTTTATTCAAGACCAAGCAATTATAATGACATTTGGGGAGCTTCTACCAAATGCAATAGGCTTGAAAAAGAGAATTCATCATGTTAAAATTGTGTATAGTAGTTACATTGTTCTGTACAACCACTTTAGTATTCTTTATTGAAGAATACTCCTTGTCATGAACGTCAGGAAAAATTTCTTCAAATCCTTCAAGCAAGTTCTTTTGCTTTTTCATCAAAAATGTGTCTATCTGGTGGTTAAAGAATTTGGTTCTGCGTTTACCAGTGAAAGGGAACCCACAGAAAAAACCTTTGAATTGAACAACAAAGTTGTAAAAGCTTTCTTGTCTTGTCGAAGAAAATATATCAAAATTTGATTGTAGCTTTGTTATAACTCAGAAAAAAGCCCAGTTAATCATATAAAATAATATGTATCTTTTAATCATGTATCATATTGTCATAACATAAAAACAATGAAATGAAAAAAATAAATAAAAAACCAGCATATGTCAAATTAGAAGAAAAACATGAAGGTATAACTTATGCAGCAGGTGTATTTTGATTTGCTTCAAATTTTGTATTATATTTGTATATGGCTGCATATATAGTTTAAAAGTGTTATATGAATATAAATTAAATTTTGTGGCTAATGAAATGTTATTAAGCAAGTCTATTTTTTATTTGATGAAAAAAGGAAGATGGTTTTGCTTCATCAGAAATATTTCCTTTATTCGGTTTGTGAATTCATACAAAAATATTATAAATCTATGGATGTATATATTTCATAAAGTAATCAATGCTTTTAATAAACATGAATATTTAACAAATTTATGTTATTTCAATTATGTTTCTGGTCCATAGGAATAAGTTAAATGCATTTTTTTATCTTTTTCTCCAAATGAAATTTTAATATGGTGTTCAAATTTTCAAATACGCCATACGCATTCTCTGTTTAGTTACAACTCTGAAACTTTTCTCTTATGCTTTATAAAACATAATAATATAATTTTGCATTTATAGATGAATTATGTGGCTTATATTTTTTCATTGAAAAACTCAAGTAATATTACAGCATTGATTTCTTGAAAATTTTCAAAAAAAAGTCTATCATTTCAGGTTTTATAGGAAAAATCATATTTTAAATTAATTTAAGCATGCAAAATATTTTGTAGAATTACAAAATGTATCTTAAAGAATTGAAATAGTTCATTTATGCTATATTTTTATACGTATGGAACAATTTGAAATTATACAGTATTTTCATTTTTTTTACCGACAAAATCAAAAAGTTATCAATGAATTTTGATGAAATTTTTTTGTTGCATTAGATTAATAAAATGCAATTACCATGAAAATTTAAAAACAATATCTCAAAAATTGAGAAGCTTTGGTTTCAACGTCCATTGTGAAAATGCTATTTAAATAAGCTTCACTCATAAATAAGCTCTGTGAATATGAATATAACATTTTTATTGCTCAGATTTTACATGTTCGTGGAAAGTGTCATAATGCGAGAAGACGAAAAAGTGAAACATTTGGGAGACACAATAAAGCGTTTCGTTCTATTGCTTCTCTGCCATTATTTATTTTCTTTCCTTTTTTAATTTCTGTCCCGCTCTATCGGGTTTTGGGTTGTAGAAGCCATTCAAAGGTCCTTTTTTAGTTTTTCACTCTGGATATTACAATCAGATATAAAAAAAAGTAGATATTTCCATTTCAATTTTTCGAGATTTTATTACTGTAATTGAACCTGTGAAATTGAATTATTGTTCTTCACATCTTGTTTGAGTTCATACTTTAAAATACCTATATCTAAGGTTTAATTCATTATCTTCGAAAGTATGATGTACAAAGAATTCTACATCTTCAAAGTTTTCTTTACAATCAAAACTTATGTACAGTTTATTCGAAATAAATTTCCCTACGAACTATATCAAAATAAATCTATGACGTATAGATATTTGCATATCTGTACGTCGTAGATCTATTTTGATATCATAAGGCAGAAAAATAAGTGCATGTATTCCTTGACAATTTTTGTTTTAATCCAATTTTAGTTTTCTTCTATGAATTCTAACAAGAAATATAAGCAATTAAATAAATAAGAAATTATTTTTATGAAGATTACTTAAAAAGAAATGAAAATAACAGGAGATTTCAATTCCTTAACAAGCATATTTTTGATTTATTTAACGATATAATCTCTGAAAAAGACTTAAGACTAGTGGTTAACTACCCAGATTCTAAGCGATGAAATTTCCAAAATGATTAACTACTCTTTTTGAAAACTATAAAATTACTGAATAATATATATAAGTATTTAAACTTATGCCACGATGACCTTGTGATAGGTCTGAGTGTCAAAATTATCCTAGTATAACTTCAAAATGGAAGTGAAAACTAATATTTACTAGTAAAAAATTGCACTTTTAAATTGATTAAGCCAGATATTGGAGGCCTAATAGTATCATGGATGGGACCTGAAAGATATTGGGTTTAAAATCAGATATAACTTACACTCCATTCTGAATATAGCGCTAATGCAATTTAATTTGACGACCAAATATTATCCTGCAGGTTTGTCTTAAGAGAGAGGGAATAAATCTTACAAGACATAAAAATTACTCTGTCGGATATTCTGAAGTGTTGTATCTTAATGCGTCGTTAATGTAGCTCAATTGAGCCTAAGCCAAATTGTAAGGAGGGCGGTAATGCTTGTGCCACTTACTCCATGAGCTGTTTGTAAATCTTTTATAAGAAAAAAAATGCGCTTTTAAATTGATTCAACCAGATCGTAGTGGTCTAATAGTACCTCGGATGGGGTTTGAAAGCTCTCGGGTATAGAAAGGGATTCGAATTAAATTCCATTCTGAATTTGGACTCATGCAATTTTATCTGACGACCAAATATTATCCTCCTTGTTTGTCGCAAAAGTTTGAAGAAGAGGGAATAAACCTTACAAGACATAAAAATTACTACGTCTAATATTCTAACATGTTGAGTTAAAGTGTGTCATTAATATAACTAAGCTGACCCTAAGCTAAACAAGACAGGACCGAGCTAAGGCTTGTATTACTTGCTCCATGCTCTATTTGTAAAATCTTTCCTAAGAAAAAAATGCACTTTTAGATTGATTTAACCAGATCATAGTGGCTTATTAGTACCTTGTATAGGGACCGAAAGTTATCGGATTTTGTATCGGATTCCACTTAAACTTCATTCTGAATATAGGACTAAAGCAATTTATTCTGACGACCAAATATTATCCACCTGGTTTGTTGCAGAAGTTTGAAGAAGAGAGAATAAATCTTACGAAAATTACCCCGTCAGATATTCAAACGTGTTGCTTTAAAGTGCATCATAATATTAACTGAGCCTAAGCTAAAAAAAGGCAGGAGGACGCTAAAGTTTGTGCGACTTGCTCCATACACTATCTGTAAAATCTTTCCTAAGAAAATAAAATGGACTTTTAGATCCAACCAGATCATAGTGGCCTAACAGTACCTCGGATAGGGTCTGAAAGTTATTGGATTTTGAATCGGATTCCACTTAAACTCCATTCTGAAAATTGGACTAAAACAATTTATTCTGAGGACCAAATATTATCCTCCTGGTTTGTTGCAGAAGTTTAGAGAAGAGAGAATAAATCTTGCAAAAATTACTCCGTCAATTATTCTAACGTGTTACGTTAAAGTGTGTCATTAATATAGCTAAACTGAGCTTAAGCTAAACAAGACAGGAGAGCGCTAAAGCTTGTGCCACTTGCTCCGTACACTATTTGTAAAATCTCTCCTACGAAAATAAAATAGCTTTGCGACAATTTTTTCTTAGTCTGGGTAAGAGTTACAACGGAATCTACATTCTTCTCTTAAACCACCATTGGCACGTAGTTAACCAAAAACTCATTTTGTTCCGGAATAGGCAGAAAAACAAGGAGGCTTATCAAATTTACCCCCCCCCCTTTCAAAAGAGAGAGAGAAAGCAAGCCAAAGAAAAGTGTTCCACTCTTCGGAAGAGTTTGAGACACAGTGGAGTCCTCCGAGAATGGGCCCTCTTCTTTCGCTTGACTTCATGGCTAGAGGAAAGCAGTGAATATTGCATGCGCCGAAAAGAAGTGAAGCACGTGGCGGCTTGAAAAATGTTCAATTACTGATGTAATAGCCATATTTACCACGAGCCTTGGCTAGGGGCGTGCCATGGCAACAGCTGCTCTGCGGGATGATCCACACCACCCGAGGGTCAGATTAAGAAGAAGGGGACGGATAGGGACCTGTTGTCTGAAGCTTTCGCTTTTGTTGTCCTCTCCCCACAGCAAAAGTCATCCCACGCCTGCTCTCAAGGGGCCCGGGCCCGTTGCCCTTCGGCGAGATGAGGATAAATGAAAGATTGATTTTGTCTGCGCATGACGAGGATCAAAAGGGTCACTCAGGAGCAGTGTCACAAAACTCTACGCTGCGCTCATGAAAAAATTAATGTTCTTTGAGGCTATTGACGAGGAACATTGTGTGTTCATCTGCTCTGTCAGGGGGGGGGGGGGGGAGAAATAAAAACGACTCCAGTCCGTACTTTTAATTCTTGTGATGGGAGCCCAGAATAACGCAAATGTAATTTTAATTCTAAAATCAAATAGGGATTACCGGTATTGTAATTTGAAAATTAAATAAGAAGGCTGGAGCTTTTCAGAATTGCCAGTGCGATGCGGTTATAGTGTTTTTCTGATTTCTTGATTTGTGATGCCCATATTCCTTTTTCCATTCAGTAATTTTTAAAGTACTTTAGTTTATTACCGCTTCAATATTTTTATGATGATATACTAAATTTCTGTACGAATATTTTTCACATGGGAGAAAAAGGAGAAAAAAAATTGAAAAATAGAAAACATTTGTAAAAAAAAAAAAAACTTAAACGAACATGTTTTTTTAATGTATTTATTTCCTAATTTTTCTTTTTTCCTAAATTTTGTAGGTAATTTTAATAAAATATTAATATTTTGCGAATATTTAAAAAATAAACCAATATAAAATGATCAAAGGTGAGCAAAGTTAAGTCAAAAAATTTTCAAGAATATGAAAAGAAAAACAGATAAGTTGTACTGTTATTTATTTATTCCTTTTTTGTTTTTGTTAAAGACGAGAAAATTCTTTCCAAATAAAAGACATATATATCTTTTTTATAAATGTCAACCAAATAAATTAACGATATATTAATTTATTATTCTTGATTTAGTATTTTTTAAAGAAATAAAATTATCAAAATATATCAGTAACATTAATAGTAACTTTCCTTCCATAATTTTCTGTGCATGTTGAAGCATTAAATATTAGGTTTATATTTACTTACAGCGCGTCTTTACATGTATGATTACATTGCGTTTTCATGAATTGCTTTCTTTTCAATTTTTTTCCCCATTTTTAAGTAATAAAATGCTACTTAAAACCTTTTTCAGTTTTTCGTAATGTATTTTTTATATTTCGTAATTCGCGGCTACAAATTATACAAAATCTATAAATTAATAATTCTAAAATTAATTTCTAGATGACGCTAATAAGCTGAAATCAAGTTTACTTGAATCTATATCTGTTAATGGATAATTAAACGATCTAAAATTATTAAAATGTTAAATTGTAGGAGGAATAAATAATTGTACAAAATTTCAGAACACCAGTACATGAGAAAATGAAGGAAAATTCGGTTAAAAATTCAATACTTACAAACATGAACAGAGCGAACTTAAATGAAAGCGTGTGAAATAGAATTATCAAATCAAAGATCAAAGCTGTTAAAATTACATTTAATTAAGAAATTATTAATGCTTTTGTACAAAACCTTAGAAGTTGTTATATATATATATATATATATAT
>JAOUZG010030961.1:1967961-1992279 GCA_026289955.1 Argiope argentata | reverse complement strand
TATATATATATATATATATATATCGTTGATCAAAACTTCACTTACAAAAAATTAATTCATAGTAAATTTTGTCTGATTTTTTTAGAAATATATATAATTTATCAGTGTTATTATTCCTTCTCTACATCGGCTCTTTTCAAAGGAATTTACGATGGTATATATTTGTTGAATCTATGGGATACAAAGATAATAGAAAAGCTTATAGTTTCATGCCTAAACCTTCTCCTGAGAAATAAGACATTTTGTTCAGTTAGTTAATATGAGTAGGAGCAAAATAGTAGCAACCAATTACTCCATAATCTGTGATGTAATTCGGAGCGCATCCCATAAGTAATTAAGAACGCCGTTGTAACAGAGACTTGATTAACATATTGATATAGAGAAAAGGTATTTTTTAATGTGTCCTTCAAAACATGATAATGTAGTCTTATACATTATCACGCATATTATTTTTCTCTATATCATGTGATAATTTTAAATAAAAAAAATGATAAAATGTGTAAAATTCGTTCCTATTTATCCTAACTGATCCTACTTTTTTAATAGATAAAATGTATTTTTCTGTATGAATTTTTTTAAATCTGAGAATGGATAAAGATGAAATAACTATTATTTAGAAATCATAGTTTTCAAAATAAATAAAACCCCTTTTATTGCCAATGAATTAACCTTATACTAAATGCTTTTACAAATATAAATCATAATGAATACCGAGTGGTACTCTTTAGAGTAATTGTTATACTTTTATTGAATGTTGAAGCTCAGTTACTGAGCTTAAATGCTGTTTACATAATTAGAAAATTTACCAGCTTTATTTTCGATTGAAAATTCATGATTTGATATTGATTTGAATATTAATCTCATTGAGCATAATGACTGAACTATGGAATGTGTGAAAATGGATGCACGAAGAACAACATACAGAATAAAGATTTTATAATATACTTTTATTGAATAATAAAATTGTGATGAATTTACCAAAATGTTTCCCAATTCATTTATAAACTTCCAATTATTCAACGCACATTTTGAAAGAGATAGTTATCCACATCAAAATTTTCTCAATGGCAATTAATAGGCAGCAATTCTTCAACATCTAATTTCTTTACTTATCTCTTCAAGTAAAAGAATGGAGCCACGGTGATCTGGTACCAGGGCAACGTCTTCTAGATTGTTGCTATAACTCTACAAAAAAGTCTTCTGTATCTTTGTAATAAAGTGTCATCATCGAAACCGGAGGATTGTAGTCTCACTGCCTCTGAAGAATCGTCTTTTAAGGGGGTATGATGATTGGTAAATCGATAGGGGCCAAATATCCTGCCCCTGCTTTGTAGTAGAAGGTGATAGCAGGTGATTAGTCAGGTTTCTTCCTTGTCATCTGATCGGGTTTCAAAATTATAAGTTCCATCCCGAAAGAGCTCTAATGTGACTTAAAATGTAACGCTAATATAACTAAAATGTGGGACTGGCGCACATTAAATATCATGAGGATTAAATGCCCTTACGTTGATGGGACGTGGATATTTTGAGAGAGGGATATCTTAGGCCCCTTCTTCTCGATGTAAACACGTCCCGAAATTCCTTGGCGAATCTCAAAATCGTCCTAGTGTAGCTTAAAAATAGAACTTAAAAGCAAGTTACACTTTCTATTTTTGAAAGTAAAACCTTTTATTAAAAATCATTATTGAAAATTTGTCGGAATGCACTTGAAGTTTGAACATGTTCCAAAATTACGAGACTAATCTCAAAATTGTCGTAGTGTTGTTTTAAAAAAGAAACTTTGAAGAAAAATTTTTTAATTAAATTTGGAAATATTTTTTCCATATTTTCTGTTCTTTATATTAAAGAAAAGCTACATTTTTTTATTTTTTAAACTTAAATTTTTTATTAAAAAAATCATTAACGAATATTTGTCGTAACATACTTGAAATCCCATGAGATTTTGGAAGGTCAAAAAAGTATAGCATTATTTTCAAATGTATCTTTAAATGATCTAGAGGGTTAAAGTGCACAACGATCGAAGAGTAAGAAAGGATGAAAGTTGATCGTGATTTCTTTCCCCAGAATTATATCCTTAGTAGTATTATTTAAAACCCGTAGACTGATGTGGATGTTTAAGAAATAGATTATTTTTAAAAGAGTTTGAATCAAAGATTTTAATTATTTTCCTCCCAGCAAGGGACCATTCCAGGTCTTCCCGAATATCCTAAAGAAGATTGCTTACCTAATTATATTATAGGTAAGTTGAATTTCCACCTCAGGTGATGAATAAATATTTTAAGGTCGCTTGATAATTAGAAGATATCGGATTTCCTCTATATCTTGTATCTTTGATTGCCGAATTAAGTTGGATTAGAATTACCATAATGAAATGGAATCGATGTAAATAATAGAATCTGTTTTAAAAGAAAAAGGAATTCATATTTACTACTGAAAGTGTTTGTCCATAGTTGGGCTTATTATACAAATTAGAAAAAAAATCTTGCATTTTATAAAACAGATGACTGCATTGTTCCTGCTTTACATTCATTCATTCATTCAGCAATACACATGAGCAATTTTTTATTCGCATAAATCGCACGATATATACGAGTTACAATCCTAAAAAAATGGATTTGACATGAGTTGAAACGAAATTTGATGTCTGCTCATTGATTATACATGAACAAAGAGTTATTGCTTGTAACCTGATCTTGTATTTTTTAAATTATGAAATCCGTACATTGAGAAATCAATGTTAAAAAGGGATTGCTGACAGAGATTAAAGTTAAGGGGGAAGGTTATGACTTCATCGACGGCAATCCGATTAAAATCAGATGATAGAGCAGCCGGTAAATGATAGTCTTTCTACACCCATGCGAGATAAAATCTCCCTTTCTTTCTCCTCTATACTTGAAAGAGGCAATATGGTACCACATGTCATGGTAAATTTTAAAGGTGATGCATGCAGCAATTTTTTATGAAGTTTAATATATCATGTGATTTATGAATTCATGTAGCATTAATAGTTAATAGTCTCTTATTCAAAAATCTTTGAGGATTAAATGCAGGTCGTAAACCCCATAAAAACATGTTTATGTCTGTACTAATGTAATAAAATATCGATGATCCTTTTTACTGATTAAGAATTCCATGCTCTTTTGTTTATAATTCGTAGTGTTTTTAATTGATTATACTTAGCAAAATAAGACTTGTTTTTTTAACGAGATTTATTGAAGCATTTTTTGATGATTTTAATTAATTAATAGGCAAATTGTTTATAAATGTTTAACTGTGTTTAATTTTTATTGACTGACTTCATTCTAAACCTAAAAATCTTGATCAGTAGCTTTTGATTTACTAATAGTTGAACAATTATATTCTTAAAACGCAATCCTTTTTTTTTCTTATAAAAGCGTAAAAGAATTCCATTTTTAATAAAACGTCATTAACTACTTAGTTAAAATAAATGCAGTTATAAAAATGCGAGATTTAAAATGATTACATTTAATTGCATTTTGTTTTATGTTCCTACTTTGTATAATGCATATTTGACTCTTTTGGGCAACTTTTTTCAGCAGTCATAACAATGCTACTGCTAATCAGGATTTGTTTACTCCTCAGATCTTCGAATATATTTCAGTTGGACTCAGTTAAATGATTGAACTCTAATAAAAAGTTTACATATTGGTGGACACGAAACAGCGTATTAGTATAGTATATTTGACAATACCATAAATATTATTAAATATTTCGTAAGGAAGCGAGTATGTTTAGACATCGATGATACGCACGATGAACTTTATTAGCTTTTAAAATCTGCTTTGTCAGTATAAATTGTTACTTCTGCATACTTTTTATCTTGAGCATTCCACAATATTTAGCCCTGACGAATAAGAATTCATGAAATTTTATTTAAAACAATAAATTTTTGAATTATGAATTTATAGATATATCATCAATAATCAGATAATATTTTAATTATTTATTGCAAGATTCTTTTTTAGGCATGAGAAAAAAAATGTGGTTAAAAAAGATTATTATTAAAATATATATATCCTAGTGAAAGCCCTTCCATTAAAGCATAAACAATCGGTGTCTTTTAAGATGTGATTTTATTGTATGTACATTCTAAAGCTCGTGCAACATAACATTTTTTTATTTTATGATGATAAAAATAAAGTTCCCCTTCCCCACCCAAAAAGCGGGATGCACTTTTAGCTGTCTTTCCCCAAGTACCAAAGGTGATAAATGTTGTGTCTCCCGTCATCAGCTGCGTAATGCGGTCCTGCACTCCACTCGAGTACGCTGTACGCAGGTGTGTGGCTTACGATCACGTGCCTAAATAGCTGAGTCACGTGCCCAAAACGTGCCTCTGTAGCAGATGCTAATGGACGGAAAACGCTGGACTACTAACTTATTCTTAATCCCCTCCCAACAATATTGTTCGCCCAGGGAAGAAGACTACAGCAAATGCGCACATCAAAAAAAGAAATAAAAAAAAAGGAAACCAATTTTGACTTGTAAAAAGCTAAATCCCTAACTGTGTTCCGTGATCGTTTTAAACGGAGATCTCGTTCGCTGGCATTTATAGAAATTCGATTAGTTCTTGAAACACCGTCACAGGATGGTTGAAATCATTAATTCCAAAGTGCTTCCAGTCTTCAGCAGAAGTTTTTCGTTCCAGGTGGTGGCAGTTCGTGCTTCGTTGGAAATGCGTGGATCACAGCAAAATCTGGAAGAAAAGATAAAAAAAACAAATGCACCGAAAAGTTATTTTAATAATAAACTGAGTTAGAGCTGAGATATGGCAATGGCTGATGACTTATAGATCTTTTTTAAATGGTGTTTGCCATAGAAGTACACTAATTTGAATTCTTCATTGCTATTGCATGCTCTAGAAAAGTTGTGAGAAGTTATTTATTAGATGTTAGAAATGCTTTGCAGTCATTACTATGTTTCTCAATTTTGTATAAATTTGATATTTTCATGATATATGACTAACTATAATTTCGTTTTAACTAAAATTTGTTTCTTTTTCTGTTTTAACGTTATAATGTTGCTTGTTTTTGCTCAAAAATGTGGTCAGTATTAAAATGGGACCTGTCAGAAATCTGAAAAAATTACCTCAGACAGCAAAATTAATATTTGATGTGAGTGCAAAATTAATGAAGGTATGAATAATGATTGACTTTGTTTTTTCATATGCGTTGATGAAAGTTTATCCAGTTGGCAAGACAAATACTTTTATTTATTAATAGGTAAACATATTTCATTTTTGTGGTAATCATGGAATTGAACATTTTGAGAATTTTGATTTTATAATTGGTGTTCGAAGGTTTAATTTGGAATATTTTGCTGTCATTAAATTACATATTCCTTTTAATAGCTTGAATTCAATCACTTCATCAATTTTTTCTGCTGTTCGTTATTTATAATAGTGGCTTTTAACGATATTAAAGTTTTATTTTACATAAAATTAGACGAATCACTTTGCACTTTTTCAACCCTGAATATTGTAATAATGTGCTGTGGAAAATTGGCCGGCTTTCTGGCACAGAGGTAGCGCGTCTTCCTCGTGTTCTGGGATGTCCGGTTCGGGCATGATTGTTCTTCTGTGTGTTATCTGTGAGATGTGTGACTGTACCTCTTGTAAAAAGGGGCTGTGCAAGCGACTGAGATGAGTGTGTAGCTAAAGTCGTTCTCTTGGCCCTAGTTGGCGCTCCTTGAAACAAGAGACGCATATCTTCTGCTTAAAATCTGCTGATGCATCAGTGGGGCTTGTCCATCTCAAGTGCCATAAGTCAGAATAAAATAGAAAAAGGCAGTGTTTTTATTGTTAATTTTTTTAGGTACATGTCTATATATTCTGAATAACATTGGCACTGATTATACTTTTCCTGTACATTTAAATTTTTTTTGTATAATTCAATTATTACTAAATAATCAATTTTTGTATTTTTTTTCTTATCATAATTATTTAATCTCACTATTTTTAAAATAAGTATTTGAAAGATGAAATGTATTTGTCGGATTAAAAATTTTATAGTAATTTTTTTCCTTCATGACAAAGGGAAAAATTGTTTATATTATCTCCGCTTCAATGCAAATTTTCAAAGTTGTCAAATTTCTCGAATGGCGTATCATTAACATACTGATTATCACAAACAATACATGAAAAAATTGATGCTTTTATTCACCTGCATGTGTATCAACATTATTTCTTCTGATGCTATTTCCAATAATATCGAAGTTGTTTATTAAAGAATAAGATATAAGAGAACCAATATACCTAATGACGTCACATGTGGCCTTTTTGGATATGTTTTAATTTTCTGGAATTAAAATTATGCATATGCAAACCATAACACCGAAAATCGTAGCTTTCTTTTAATTTACTGAATGATCAGTTTATTTAAGTGCTTCTTAACTTAAGAAAAGCAAATTGTTAATATAATTTATATCATGCTATAAAATGTATTAGCACCCACGTTTCAAAAATTTCCTCCAGAAAAAAAATACTATATTTTCAAAAATATTTAAGTTGAAAATACCATGTCAAAGTATATAAAAACGTCAACATATAATTTTGGCGGTATAACTTTAAATGCTTCTTAAACAAATCGCTGTCAACAGAAGAAATTCATATTTGAAAGGACAGACGTTCTTATGAACCCAACGGACAATGTTTGGGTTAAATAATCTATCATAGCATTTTATTTTGCAAGGCGCATATTAGAAAATTTCAGGAAGTAAACATTTTATTCATATTACTATATGACACTGCCAGACATGCGAGGAGTTTTGCAGCTGATATTCCTTCGAAATCAGCTTTCAAAAATTCTTCACTGACATTTTACGAGACAGTTTCTTTATACGTTGGAAAGTCGTGGAAAGCCAGCTTAAGTAACGTTGATGTTAGGCATGTTTAATTTTACAGAGTTTTCTCACTAAAAACGAAAATAGTCAGAGACTTTTTAATATTTTTATTTATTAGGATTTTTTAAATGACGCTTTAATTAAAGCACAATATTTAAAAAGTGTTCACTTTTGTATCATCTTGATTTAACATAAAAGCATGATGCATTGAAATATATGCATCATGCTTTTATGTTAATATATTAATGTTATGGCAATATATTTTATTATCTGTTAATGAGGGAAATATATATCTGTTAATGAGGGAAAAATATTTGTTAATGAGGGGGAAAAAATTCTAAGTAGAATTTGAAAAAAAAAAAATGGCAATATATTTTGCAACATTTCAATCCATTAATTCTTTTTTTAAAGTTTCGAATTAAAATAAATCCACAAAGCAATTTTCATTTATTAACGCAATCTATAATGCACTCTATATATTTTTTCAAATATTTCTTCGAGTTTGAATAGTATTTTATGGCATTATCGAAGCTTCTATTGTTGTTTAGTTATTATACATTTCATAATAGTTAGGGTTTCGTCTTTTCAGTCATCTTTATCATGATAACCTCAAATATCTCATCAAATACCTTAACATTACAAAACAAATAATTTTTTCCTAAGATTTATATTATCAGCTACCTTTATGTAAAATCTTTCATTACTTGTAATATTTCATCATTGATTCAGATTCAACGCTTCATAATCCTCTTATGACTGCTTTTATGAAATCCTTGTGATGTAAGAAGATTAAAACTATATTATCTGTCCTAATTTTATCAGATGGCTCTGAGAGAAAATGTGAAATCTTCTGGGAGTGGGATGATTAAGAAAATGTTATTTCAAAGTGTATTTGCCTAGTGAATAATAGCGTAGAGAAAATAAATTATTATTTTCTTATTTTCTCTACACTTTTGTAGATAAGTTGACCTTATTTTGGAAACAAAAATCTTAAATAATTAAATAACAACTTGTAAAAGAATATCAAAAAAAGAACCTGTTGGTAATTATATGTATTTTTTGCATGAATTTATTATTTATAGACAATTCAAAGTCAGGTTAATGAATGATATTAGTTTAAATTAAGAAAAGTTTTAATTAAAGAATGTAAAAAACTTATTTACTAATATTTGTTGATTGATATGCATAAAATTTTAATCCCTGATGCTTCATAGAGGAAAAAAGAGATTTTTTGATTGAGTTACTAATTTACAAGTGTTTTTGAGTGTTAAATATGGTTGTTATTAAAGAATTCTGAGTATGAATATTAATATATTTCAAGAAATTTTTTTGAAATGAAACAATAGGTAAATAAAATTAACATCAGGAATAACTAAAATCTAGAAGAACACAGCTAATTAGTTTTTCATTAATCTAAATATCTATAATATTAAATTCCATTACAGCTAATTAGTTTTCTATTAATCTAAAGATCAAATATTAGTTAACGTCCTATCCTACGTATTTTGAAATTTGGTTCTTCAGTGAGTGTTCAATTCAAGAGCAATCCTCGTGTTCTGAGCATGGTTCAAAATTAAAAGATCCACTCCAAAATAGCTCCAGTATTCTTTTAAAACGGGAGGTTAATGCAACTAAACTAAGCTAAATTCAAAATTGTAAGGAATGTAATAAATGACAAGCCTATTAACTTTTTTTTATCATTCAGGCCTAAATCATTCTTTGTTTAACGCTTTTATACTAACGCTCTCACTTTGAAGCAAGGAGCTGTTTAAGGATGAACCTCCTAATTTTCAGCCAATATCAGATGAAGAGAATGAAACTTGAGACCATATCAAACCTCCGAAATTCATTAGCATGCTCATTGTAGGAAATTTCTTCCTAGATTTGGAATTTAATGTGCAATAGGTATAATTACGGGACCGATCAATGGGGTGGAATTGGGTTTTGAACTTGAGCCTTCAGTCCCTAAGACTCGATTTTACCATAACGCTCCACTGAGGAATTCAAACTTTGTTTATTATATCTCAGATCAAATAAAAACATTGGTTTCTATATGTGATAAATCCGCTAATTGCGAAAGCCATTGTGTGCAAAAACTAAAATTTTTATTGCAAAAGATTTTTACTTTTGTTACAGTGCATCTATTAATACGGTAAACATGAATTTAAATGTTTTTTTTTTCAATATCATCTTAAGTATATAAGATCACAGTAAAATCATAAAAAATGTTAAGGCAAAAGCTAGGATTACTTTTAAAGAGAAATTAACTGAAACTTTATAGATTCATGGAAACAAAAATAAAATAAAATATTTACGCTCATACAAAACTACTACTACTAATAATAATAATAAACCCTACAAGCTTTTCAATGTACTTTCGAATCCACGTGCAATGAAGCTTGAATACGTTTCTTATCAATACGTTGTTCCTAAAATTTCATTACATTGCCTTGATCCCTATAATTTATTCATTTGAATTTTTTTCAAATTTCTTTATAAGTATTTGATAGTGCATTGCTTAAAAGTTTAGACGAAAAAAATTAATTTAAGGATATAAATTTACTTCACAGTAATTTAATTAAACCTTTAAAAAATGTCACTGCAATCGAAATTAACATTAATTTGTGAAGAAATAAAACGTTGCACGTATTAAATGTTGAAAAAATTACAATAAAAGATCTGTAAGTACCATTACGCATTGCCTAATTTGTAAACGAAAATTTGAAATTTTATGCAATTAAAAAATTCTAATTTCTACTCCAGTAATGAACTAAATTAAACGAAATTTCATTAAAATGCTGATGTTTACCATTTTATTCTACGTCTAAGTAAGGAGTTAATGCCGGCGTCCTGGCATAGGGGTAGCGCGTCTTTCCAGAGAGCTGGATGTCTCGGGTTCGAGTCACAGTTCGGGCATGGTTGTTCTTCTGTGTTCTATTTGTAAGGTGCATGAATGCACCCCCCCCCCTGTAAAAAGTGGCTGTGCAAGCGACTGTGATGTGTGAGTAGCTAAGATGTATTCTTGGCCCTAGTTGGCGTTAATTCAAAACAAGAGACGCTCCTTTCAGCTTAAAACTTGCTGATACTTCGTCGAAGTTTGTCCATGGCAAATGCCACTGAAAACAACAACAACAAGTAGTTCTTCGCATTTTAAACCATAATTCGATTGTTGGTCGTTGACGTTAATGAGCCATTTTGGAAAGATATTTTTAATTACGCACTAAAAAAGTGTCCCTGAATTTCTAATATTTACCTTTCAAAAATTAAAACAATTTTTAGAAATTGTGTGTTGTTATTAATCATAGGGAAGTATTACTAATCTGATAATATCAATTTTAAACGATATTGCATATAAATCGTCCCATGTAATCGCGGAGAAATACAGATTTCAGGGTATTTTTTCTTAACTCGTTACAGTTGCAGATTTTCGTATTTCAACGACTAAAGCAATAATTATTTGCGAATGAAAGAATTCTGTTATAACTACAGAAAAAGTCGAATAGACTTTGGAAACTTCTCAAAGGCTTTCACAATCTCAAAGGAAGCCCTATCGTCTTTATATGCTCGAAGCCATCCTTTGATTTTAAAAATTTTAAACTTGTACAGCAAATTTATCTAGAGGGGCTTTCAAATTGTCTTATGCTGGGTCCCCGCACTTGTAGGAATTCCAGGAAATGAAAAGGCTGATATGGCAGCTAGACTGACTACTACTTCCTTGTCAACACAGATTCCTCTTTCAGCCTACAAGAAATATGTGTCAACTCTTACATTTTAAATGCCAAACTGAATGGGAAGCACATAGCTCCATACAATTAAGCCCACAACAGATTTCTGGCCCACTTTACACAGCCGAAAGCTGGACACAATTTTAACTAGGTTGAGGATTGTTCACACTCGATTCACCCACCGACATTTATTGATGGGGGACCCAACATCATTTTGTTCAATGTTTAATAGTTCAATGTCTGTTTTACACATTTTTGTGGCGTGTCCACGATTTTCTATCAGCGTCTTGCATGTTTTCAGAAATCTTATCCTGAATTGAACGAGTGGCTGTCCTTAATCCCCCACATGTTGGCCCTTTTAGTTCTTTAAAAAATATTATTTTTTATAATCATATATAAACATTAACCGCACTTTTTAGCACAGAACCATACTTACATCATTGTTATGCTTTTTCATGAATCAAATTTAAGCTTTTAGACATTTGGATTTTGTAAACAATCAATCTTTTGATTTTATTAAAAATTGATGCAAATATTTTAAACTCAAGAATGTGGTGCAGTATAGCCAAAGATGGCTTTGTGCCATAAAACAAATTCAAATCAAAGGCTTTTGCATTATGTTTGTGTAATACTGGCTAAAACCGGGGTTAGTCTTAACTTGAAAAACTGATTGTAACATGGCAACCGTTGCTTGGTTGCATATTGCCTCCTAATTTTTTTGTTAGGATCAAAGACATATTTATCCTCATTCATATATCATTTATGGTTCTCATTCTTGCTCATTGATCATTTCATGCAGGACAAAAGTTGCTGTCCATTCTTCTTTGAATAATCCTTTTCACCACTGCCCCAACAGCAACTCGATTCATCTTTGTTCAGTCTATTGATCAGTTTTATTATTGTGGCTATGAGATAAGGATAGGAATGCCGATCACTTGTCATATCAATAACTTGCCATGATTCAGAATAATCGAAAATTGATTATTTGTGGCTTGGAAATAAGGTGCCAATTTTATCAAATTATATTAAGTCGTTAGTTCGGTCCATCAAATATTAATAGATAGTTTAGAAGTTGACTAATGTTAATTTTATAACATTAACATATTATGTAACATAATGTATATTATATAATGTTAACAATAAATTAAAGAATGTTGCTAGAACAGATAAATAAAGAATTTCAACAACTTTTCATTAATAAATTTCTATTTGAATTTAATGAAAAGTATTTCCCATTGTAATATCTTTGATTACGGTGAATTGTGATACATTTCTTATAAAAGATTTTATTCATTTATTCAATTATTTCTTAAAGAATTCACTAATCAGTCATTTTGATTTTTAAAAAAATCAGAATTGATTTGAGAGTACAAAAGTGGTACTACGACGAAATATTTTTAAAACTTTGTTTAAAATATATACATTGAAGCATCAGATGCACATTTTATGTTCATGCCTCAATTACATTTATGTATCATTTATCACAATTTCACAATTACCATTAATTCATTAGCGTTGTAATGACAAGTTTCTCTTCCAAAGATGCATTTGGGTACATGACGTTTTCTTCATTCTTAAGATCAGCCAATTTCCAGCCTAATTTCCCTTTTTTTCCCCCTAGTTTTCAAGGGAAAAAAAACTCGGAAAAAAGGAAATTAGGAGGGGTAATTCTCTTTTCCTCACAGGCATTCTGTAAGAAGAATATAATATTTGGCTTTTCCCATGATTATTCTATATATCATATAAGTCATAAGGCTGAGTGCTTTCACTATTAGGATGAATATTTATTTTAAAAAAATTATTATTGTTTATATAATTCTAGGTATCTTTAAAATTACAACTTTTAAAGAAATTTATATTAGTAGAATTAATTTAATTATAATAAATGTTACTTATTAAATTTTCGATTATGTGTTTTTAAAAACTTCTGCATCATTTTGTGCCAATTTCTAGAAAGGTGTATTAAAGTGTACTTCATTCGAAAATTTAAACGTTTCTGTTACACGCTTAAATTCTGAAGAATACTGTCTCAAAATCTCCTGAGAAATAAGTTTATGTTGCTTAAAAAAATTGCTCACAAAATCTTTTATTGGAGATTTTGAAGAAGAAAAATTAGTGAGCCGAAAGACAAGTTGCATTGTTTCGCTTCGGATTTGCATGTATTCACAAAAATAAGCATTGCTTTGCATACAATAGTAAATTAAAATTTCATTTTTTTGAAATGTCCAAAATTTTAAATTTTATGAAAAAATAATGCAATTCAGATATCCTAAATAAAATATTATGACTAATAATTTAAAAATAATTAATTAGAAAAATAAAGTTTAGCAAAAACTAGAAAAAAATCTAAAGTAAAGAACATTTTAAAATAAGTGAATTCGAATGATACCTTTGAAATATACGCTAATAATTCATTGGGAATGTTTATTTTAATCTGGAGATTTAAAATATATATTTTTAAATAATCGTATTTTGTCAGCTAATTTCTTTTAGTGAATATGCATATATCATTTTGTGTTTAGCTTTTGAATGCATGACTTTTTTTTATTTTTTACCAATAAAATATATGTGTTTTAAATAGCTGCACACAATTTAGGAATTTTTTTAAAAGAAAAAAATTATTATTTTATTTTAGCAAATTAAAAAGATAAATAAAATGTACTAAATAGGTACTTTATGAATCAAACAATATCCAGTGACAGAAATCGCATTATAACAATACTGCAAAAATAAATAATTAAAATAATAATAAATAAATAAAAGTTCTTTTTTACCAGTATATGTTTTATAGTGCATAAAAACATTGATGGTACTTTTAATGTTAGTATTTTTCGTATATCTTGGTATCTTCTTCATTTTAAATCTAATCCTTTTACACTATTGCTATATATCGGTTACTCCACAAATATTTATCAAGTAACATAAAAAAAAGTAAAGCCAATAAAGAATTTTTTTATTTTAGTTAGTTTTAATTAAATAGTTACAATTAATATAAATTATTTATAAAAATAGTTATTGCTTTTTGCAACAAGTAAACTTTTATTCTTTACCTTCACGTGAAAAATGCCGAAATCCTTGAATTTTACCGATTGAGTTACTGCCTCTTGTTTTCAATTTTCATTCAAACTGCAAAAATTCTATTTAAAGTATTAAAAATTAATCAATTTTAATTAATGAATTAATATTTTTTAAAACTGCATTAACAACATGTGCCATTCACAACAAATTTAAAAAATATGTTTGAACTTGAGTGGATGAATAAAAAGAATTTTATTAAGGAATGAAGATTTAAACAAGATATAAATATATATATGTAGGAAAAGTTTGTAGTTAATTCCTACTAAAAGTTAATTTTAATAGTAGGAATTAAAAAAGCATTATAAAAAGGATTTTTAAACTCTTATTGTTACCTTTTAGAACAGTGATGTGAAGCTTATAAATGGAAATAAAAATGTGTAGCCAAATGGTTGCACAATGCACCGTAGGGTAAAGGATCATAATTCGAAGTTTCTCCAAGAATTTTTAGATCACTTTGGCTTGGAGAATGTATTAAAAAATATTTTTTATTTACATATATCAAAGAAATATTTCTCTCTTACTTTTTTTTTATTTTTTATATTATCATAAAACAAACAAAACTGATTTTCCAATTTTTTTTTTAATCTTTGAGTTGCAAAATTCACTTTCTATAGAAATTGTTGGACCAAAAGTAAATATGAGAGATTGATTACCTATACTTGCTTTATTTCCTTCAGAAATTCATTTGTCATTAAAAAAAACCATTTCAAAATCTTTGCTATCGATAATAATTTAGAGTATATAATATTCGAAAAAGACGAATTATTTCTAAATAATATATGTTTCCAACAATCGAAATAGAAGTACATTTTTCAAATAAACACTAGGCCGAGCAACACTTTCGAAAACTATATTGAAAAATATATAATATTGAAAATTATATTATATAATAATGAAAAATTTATTGAAACAAAAATCTGAGTCAATATGTAATCATTCACACTATTCAGCTGTAAAGATTCGCTTTTTTATCTAATGTCTGAGTGGGTAATAAATTATTTATATCCGAATTATTTGAATACTTGCATCTGATCTTATCTGAAGACGCTTTTTGAATTTTTAGAAAAAATATAGATGGAGGAAACAAAAGTATTGTTAATGAGTTCTTCTAAAGTAGTTAGTAAAAATTTGAAAGAAAAAAGTTAATTCGTAGTATTTCATTAAAATTTTAAAAATAAATGTATAATATTTTTTATGCATCAATAATTATTTTTTCCTTTTTTGTGTTTTACTTTTCATAACAGCCAATAATGAAGAGAGCTTGTGTGTGTGTGTGACGGGGGGGGTTATGAGTTTGAGAAGCTTTAAAAAGGCTTACTAAAAGTAAGAGTTTTATAAGCGGAAAGTTTAAAAAGCTGTATTATACATTTAAATTATAATTACACTATCAAAGTAAATTAAACAAAATTAAATGAGTAAAAGAAATTTACATTATTTGTCTTATAAAATTTTATTCATCTATATATTTTTAATTACAATAAAAGAAAAGTTATAATTATTTATGAGGGATGAATTTTTCCTTCGCATAAATCTGTTTTCTAATGATGACTGATCTAATTTTGATTATGTATTGTTTTTATCTGAATTTTTATTAGTTTACCACTTCTAAAATTTATTTTTGGTGCTTATAATTCAGTGCCTGGACCATATAAGGATGTACAAGAAAGGAAAGGAACAAGAATATAAAATAAAATAAATTTGCTTTACTTCAAGATTTGTTTGTTGCATTCTCTTTTCTTAGACTTCTATTATAGCCTTCATAAGACTATTTATTTCTGAAGCAGAAAAAAAAAAAGAAATTAATCAACGTTATAGTTTATAAAAAATGGCAATGGGAATAATATCCAAGAAAAATAAATAGTTTGTGATATTTAGTAAAATTCTTTGCCAAATAACTAAACAAGTTTGTACAGTTATAGTTTATGTACTAATAGTAATTTTTTCCAGTAATAATAATTTTGAAATAAAATTTATTTTCAATGCAACTGAATTAAACATTTTCTGAGGGAAAAAAAAGGCCTTTTAATTTAGCGGCATTAAATTTTAAATAAACCTCAAAAAGCTAAAAATATTATTTACTATCATGTTTTTCTGATTTTATGGTCGTCTATAAAGGTCAAATGACCACATTGTAAGAGAAAAAAGAAAAAAAGCATCTCTACAAAAGTTATTATTTTCGCTTAATTCTGATGAAAATGCTTCTATTATTAAATGCTATTAATACAATTTATTCGATATTTTTTAAATCCATACTTGGGTGGAGTAAGTTAATAAAATATATATTAAAAAAAGTCGCAATTTTCCAACTCGAACGAAAAATGGCTGTTGGAAAAGAGGCATTTGAATGTGCGAAGTGGAGACTGAAGATGTTCTCGCGGTAACTGCAGAGCCTAACCGCCCATCTGCCACGCCTCTGAAGAATGCCGATCACGTGTCCTGGGTTGCCAATGGATACAGCATGGAAATACCGATCGACGCCAAAGTGTACTTGATCTCAGGCCCCGCCCACACAGCTCCACCAGTCCTGCAAGAAAAGGCACGTGAAAAGTCACGTGGGTGTAAAGGATTTCACTTCATATACATGTGGAAAAGAGGGCTAACCTATTTAAAAAACGAACTCTTTTCTGCTCTTTTCTTGAACAGTCTTAGTAAAAATGATTGCTGTGTCCAGTCGCTTTAACTCAACTGTACAATAACAATAATTGCATTCTGTACAATGATTTCACCTGTAATTGACTGTTTTGTTAACTTTTAGTCAAAAGCAAAACTAATAGTCGTATTATATAGTCACAGATGAGGAAAAAAATTCCGCTTATACTTGATTATGTATGTGTTTTCATTTGATGATCCGTTGACAACTTGGTATAAAATAAAGCTTGGTATAAAATAGAATGACATTCTGATATTGAATATTTAACTAATATTTCTCGTGCACCAGTGAAATATCAAAATAATTCAGGTGACGCGCTTTGTTTAAAAATCAATTTAATGAAATCCACTTATAGAAAAAAAATTGCGAATTAAAAGCGCATTTAAAAAAGGAAGTGGTATTTATTTATAAATTATACCGGTGGTAATAAAAAAAGTTTTTTATAATTGATTTTGCACGTATCTTATTCCCTTTTATTTTAAAATTACTTTATTCTTTCCTTTGCATAATCAGCTAACATAATAAAAAAAGGAAAGGAAAATAATGAAAGGACAACTTTGAAATCGCTTCCATTATGAAAATTCACATATCAGTTTTGTAACAGTTATTATTAGAATTATGTCTAAAGAAGTAACACTACTTTTAAAAAGAGCATTATTTTTAATTTCCGGCATATTATTAATTTTTTAAATAAATGAACAAAATATTAGCTAATGGCAGATTTGTTGTTCTAATTGGAAATTGTACAAATACGCACCAAATGAAGAAGCAGTTTTTTTTTAAAAATAAACTTAATGAAGAATAACTTTAAAGAAAGAATAACATTTAAGGAAGAATAACTTTTTAATAAAGAATAACTTTTAAGAAAGAATAATTTTTTAATAAATAACTTTTAAGAAAAAATAACATTTAAGAAAAAATAACTTCAATAAAGAATAACTTTTTTAATAAATAACACACTAATTACGGTTTTAATTCCTTATTATTTTGACAATGTCTGGGTTATTACATTAAAACATATAACTGTAGATCTGCAATTGCATTCATTTTGGATTTTTGCTAAGACCAGGCCATGATGTGAAATCATTTACAGTTTTCTGTTTCTTTCAGCATGATATCATGTGCCATTACAAACTTAATAATTCTCGTAGAATTTATTCTTGGGTTTGCTCTCTAACTAGATTAAATGAAAATAATAATATTTCTATTAGAACAGTCTATCCCAAATAATTAAAAATCGAGTTTCTTCTTGGAAAAGAGGACAAAGAAGATAAGGTTTTATCATTCTGAAAATTTGGATGTTTTATATCTGTTTAAAACTTTTTAATTCTAAGATTATTTTTTTTTACTTTGCGTAGTATTTTTTACATATTTTCTCTTATTTCTACAAAGCTAAAATTTGTCCAATCTTATGGGGACTATTAAATGTCTCACAGAATACTTTTCTTTTCCGAAAATCTCTTTCTTCGTTGTGCTTCATTCACACAAATTCTTAGTAAAAAAAGTAAATTTATTTTGGGTTTATGAAGGAAAAGAAAAACTATTTCAATCATCAAATTCTTAATTTTAAAATGATTGGTTCTGTCAAATCTTTTTTAGAGTTTCTTGAGGGAAGATACAGCATCGTTTTATTCTTCATCCTTTTCTGATTAAATGAATCTAAACAAATCCTTTCTCAAAATATATTTTATTTGTCATAAATTTGGCATTTTGAGCTCCAAAATTATATCTTGGGTATGAATTTAAGCAAAATGCCTAGTTTTGTTTTTTAAAATAATATGAGAATAAGCTAGAAGCTCTTGTGTGTAAGTATTCTTATTCCCAAAAGAATATATTATTAAATCAGTTTAAGATAAGTCAAAACAGCATGAGTGATGATATAAAAGGAATACAAAGACTCATATTTTTTATTTGTCACTGCATAGCTCCCCTTTTTTATGTTGTGCTATTGAGAATCAAATATATTAATTTGCGTTGAAAAGGAAAATATTTAGGGTCCTAATTACCATTGTTTACAGTTCTTTTTGGCGAAATAAAGTCCAATTCTTTATTTCGGTAAAAAGAATCGAGATGTTTCTTAATCGTAATCCATACTTAAATACATTTTTGAAAAAAAAAATCTCTTGTTTTTTTTTTTAAAGTGAAGTTTGAAAAGCAACTTAATATCAATGTTCAAAAATGAACATTTAAGAGTTAAAGGTTTATCAAATATTCTGAATATATTTTTTCTATACTACTAAATTTTTTAAATAAAAAATATGACTGGTTTTCACTGAAAAAATGCTATGCGACCTTTAAAAAAAATATTTTTTTTATCAACATCAGTTTAGTAATTCCTGGTTAATTCAGCATCAAAATTTGTAAATAAAAATATAATTAGAAGTAATTTAAAATTAACTGTTAAGTATTTTAACTGATGTATATATAACTATATCAAATTGTGATTATGCTGAAGTTCATTCGTTACGTCAATTGCGGTCTATGTATGATTAAAATATTTAATATTTTGATTATAAAAAGTAGTCAAAGATTGAATCATTTGAATGGAAAATTTTGCAAAACAAAAATTTGTACCATATATTTTTGTATTGAAAATGTAATAGTTTTTTTTTAACAAAATCAATTAATTGTGTAATCCGAATTCTAGCAACACAAAGAATTGTAATACAAAAAGCAAAGAAAGCATCTTTACAAGACCAATTTATTTTTTAAAAAATTGATTCAAGGTCCTATTTAAAACAAAATGCCCGCATTAAGTGTGCTTTGGGATTGAGGGACATTTGGTTCGAGTTTTGATTCAAATAAAAGATACTTTTTATATGCATCTTAGTGCACGTAAAACCTGACTTCGAGAGCTAAGCATCTTCTTGTTGGACTCGTGGGTATCTGGAGACGGAAGAACCTGCTAATGTACCAGTTCTATTAATCAGGTTAATTAATTCAAAAGTACCAAAATAATTTGTTTGGAATTAATTAGAACTTTTCTGTTATTTATAAATATGCTCATAAAGCTATAAAAACTATCTAGCAATCCAATGAAGCTATGTTCAATCTGTCTATGAATTTGTTGATAGTATGAAATAACTAACTTAAAAACAAGCATGCATTTCAAGTCTAAGAATTTAATTAATAGGGGTTAGAAAAAATAAATAGAATAAAAAAAAAAGGTGATGCTTCTTTTGCTCTTGTAGCTAAAAGGCTATTATAAATATGAGCTGCTATTATAATCTGGAAATGATACTTTATTCCTTCTATCTGATTTGTTTCGATGATATATCCTTTCATATATTTCAATAAAAAATGGTTTCCATTGTTCATTTAATTAAACGAGTGTATTCAAATTCAGCTTCCTTTTGAAAATGTGGCTATTATATTTCATGCAGATCCAATTTAAGAAGCTTATCATCTCCCTCAGTGGTTTTTGGGATTCAACCATTCTAGTTGCCGAACCGAGGTCCTTCAACAATCTATTTTGCACGTAGGTTTATTTCACATTCACTCTAATGTCTGAGATCAAACATTCTAAGCCTCGTTTTAGAGAAAAGGATGCCAGCCTATGTATTGTTTTCTTTATCTGACCATGGTTCAGAATCATGAAGTTTGTCTCAACCTAGTTCTGAATTTACTTTTAAATGGTAATTTACTGTACATTCCTGTTTATAGTAATTTTTGAGACCTCAACTGTACATACTTTTGTACGATTTGTATAGTTCCATTGAGTATTTTAGGTAGTAATTTTAGATTCAAGATATAAATACATCAAGAAATGCTGTGTAAGCACAGCTGACACTCATTAGATCCATCATTGAGCATTGAACAACCTTAATTTGATGTGATGTGGATGTTTTGAAGGATGTCCTATCCAAAGTAATATGCTCCAAAGATAATT
This sequence comes from Argiope argentata, assembly GCA_026289955.1. NCBI lineage: Eukaryota > Metazoa > Arthropoda > Arachnida > Araneae > Araneidae > Argiope > Argiope argentata. Next base: position 1,972,079 of record JAOUZG010030961.1, on the reverse strand, counting down.
CCATTATAACAAAATTCAAATTGAGTGCTAGTTCCATGATTTACGAATCTATCCAATTTTCTTATTTTGATGGCTTCCTTTTTATGTATATTTATTGCATTTCAATATAAATTCAGATAATTTATTACATTTCAATAAAATTATCTGAAATGCATCAGCGTGTCTATAAAATATTTTTTTCATTTGAATTAATAGCAATTTTAACTACCATTAATTTCGAAATTCTATCCATGAGCTGTACGAGGAGTTAATTCCTTACCTGTTTTTGTATAGTTTAGAAAGAAATTATCTAGCAGTAGAATATCCCATGCACATTTGCAGATGCTTAAGCAACGATAATGAAAATAAATTATTTTATGTTGCACATTTTAGATGTCACTACACAGTTACATTAAAGGTCTGTAACATTACAATGGGATCTTCTCGAACTATAATGCTCACAAACACTCTAGTAAAAAATAATGACTGAAATCGGTTTGAAACAAATCATAATCGGCAAAAAGAAAGAGATCAGGCATGGTACAGGTTTGAAACAAAGAAAGCTAAACTTTATAAAATAAAAAATTCTGCCAAACACGATGAATTAAAATAAATATAATTAAATGAAAAATGAAAGAATAAATTTATACAATAGACAGACTCTCAGTGTGTGTGGTGGCTGGAGCAAGTTAAATCTGTCTTGGTCACAAAATCTTCCATGTTCCAGAATAATACCACTGATGGTACTGGGTCAGAAGTGATCTCACTCTGTTCCAGATCTAAATTACGATATGTGGATGAATGAATGAAATGCATGAATGAAGTCCACCCCATAAAAAGGGTTTGTGACGTGTGTGAGCTAGAAATCAGGCTTCTGCTCGCGGGTGATCAAGGGTCCATACCCTCAGAAGTTACTACACCCTTCCTTCCGTCGTAAAACGAAACACGAGAACAACAACAACATACAATAAAAAATTAATCGATATCAAGAATGATAAAATTCGGTTCTAAAACCGCTTAAATCTTCGTTTTCTGTAAAAGCCAATAAAATTCGAATAAAAATAATACCGAAAGAATATATAAGCAGATCTCAGTTCATTAACCTTTACTACAATCCAGCAGAAAGCGATTGTAAATAAAATGTGGAAGTTGTGATCCCATAATTACATAATGCTCTGGAACACTAAAAAAAACCTAATCATTAAAATTTTATTGAAACAATTGACAATCTATTAACAGAAAGATAACATTACCAAATACAAGGTAAAAGAAAAAATACTGAAGAAATACAGAAGAAAAGAAAGAATTGTGTGTACATTCGTATACACGCCAAAATTTACTCTTATTTATTATTCGCGCACATAAAAAGGAAGTGAAATAAAAAATACCGGACATTAGAGCAGAAGTTGGCTAGACGCCAAAGGAGCGAAATTGTCCTTTTCTATTGAACTCTTATGTAAAAAGATTAAATGACATCTTCAGTTTTTTGAGATGGGGTGTTTTAATTATTCAGCTTGGAATCCATAAAATATTAGAAGTATTTGTGGATCATATGTGATTTTTGTATATAATTTTAGTTCCATTAAGTGATTTAATTTAAGCTTGTAAGTTTGAGAAGTGATATTTTGATACCCTTTTGATATGTAGGCATGATGATTAACAGGTTAATAGACTTTTACCTGCCATTGTACATGTTTATTTCTTTCTTTAATGTATTTATTTAAAACAAACATTAGTTTGCCGTCATACTAAAATAAAAATCTTCTTTCATATCGAATAAGCTTTCATTAACCACAAACACGCATGTTTAAAATGACAAGAAATTCCAACAATTTGCAATCTATACGAACTCGCATTCCCTTAAACAATTTTTTTATCATTATCTAAATCCACATGGCGAAGCAGGAAAATTTCTCCGGTTAAGAGCTGCAATTTGACGGAAATTTCTCATACAAACTCTGCAAATTAATTCCACAAAATTAAAGAAAACAGAGTTCTGCGCCTTTTTTTGTGTTTTTTTATTGAATGAAATAACTCTTCTTAGGGTAATGAAATAAAAAAAAAGGAGCAAAAGTCCGGCAAGTAATCTGCGCACTCTCATCAAACTTTTATTTGGCGAGAGAACTAATGACTAGCGGCTTCCTCTTCGGTATCGATTACCTAGAGGATAACGGTAAATTTTTAATGATCATCGCAACTGGTCGGAGAGTATTTTAGTTGAAAGGTAAATCGCATGAGTTCACTTAATTCCATAAGTTATTGATACAGGAAAGGAGGGCACAAAAAATAAAAAAGGAGAAATAAAAGAGAGCGTGCTGTAAACAGTTCGCTGCTAAAGGCATCGCATTTGTTGAGGGCATTATGTTAGATCAATCCAGTTTGCCCTGCAAAAACAACGAATTGTTTTAAATTAATTTAAACCACTGCTGTCTTAAGATAAGAATGAAGTTCAATATCGCATTGGAGGATATTATTTATCATTTTTTAAGTAATTGTATGCTAACTTGGAGAGAGCGAGTGAAACAGAAAGGAATTTCTGAGCGGAATAGATTTGAATTGATAAAAGTTAAAGGAATTTAATATGACTGCTTTCGAAAGAAATTAGAAAATGCATATATGTGGTTTTAAAAATAAGACGATATATTCAGAACCAATTATTTTTTGTATTGAATGAAAAATGAATAGAATAAAAGGCGAAGGATGATTAAATGATTCAAAGAAAACAATTGCTACGAATGTTTCCATGTGTTGCTCCTAATAAATTGTTTTAATAATTTTTAATATAACAAAAAATAGAATAAAAATCATTTTAATAGAATTCGATTGAAAATTATTTTCTTTAAATAGAAATTTAATGTCTAATACTTTTTATTTTCCTAATATAATTATTTTTATCGTTTACTGTTACGTGCCCTAAGTTGAGAGAACAATACCATTTGCAAAGTCTAATTTCTAACTAATTACCTGTTAAAATTATATATTAGAGAGTCAATGGTTTAGTTAGAATTTCACAGCAAAGTTAATGAAAACAGAGAAATAAAAGCGTTATAAAAACAACAGTCTTAATTGTGTTATTGCTTCTTAAGGCACTTGCCATGGACAAGGTCACTGAGGGAGTCAGCAATTTAAGCTTAATAAGCGTCTCTTGTTTTCTTGTAGCGGCAACTAGTGCCAGGAGTACGACTTTTCCTACTCACTCATCGCATTCGCTTGGACAACCTCTTTTCACAGGGGGGCACGTTCACGCGTCTCACAGATAGCACACCGAAGAACAATCATGCTCGAACCGGGACTCGAACCCAGGACGCCCAGAGCACTGAGAAGATGCGCTATCCCTAAGCCATTACGCCGGCAGTTTTAGTTATTCTGTTATTATTCATCTGATTCTGGAAGGGATATTCTCCCTGACAAGTTAAATTTGGTTATTTGAATCCCTAATAACGATTAAATACGATTTTAATTTGCATAATTGTAGTAATTAAAGAATGGATATCAGAATAAATGAAGTTTTAATATCCTCAGATCAGACATCATCTCTGAAGTTGTCTAAAATTATCTATGGAATGTTTAAGGAAATCGTATAGGAATTTAGCGCGATTGTTCCTCAATTATGATAAACAATTTTATCACTGAAAGCTTTATATTGAAACTTAGCATCAACTCTGACACTGTAGCATTAAACAAGAATTTTCTACTAAGATACTTTCTGAAAAGGTCAATAAAATTACTACTAAAGAAAAAATTATGTTAAAAATGCATTTTTTTATTCTACCAATTCACACAAAATACTGGCCCCACAGCATTGGCATTTTTATATTGGCTTCAACATTGACATTTTTATACTAGCTTCAAAATTGGAATTTTTATATTGGCTTCAACACTGGCATGTTTTTACTGGCTTCAACATTGGCACGTTTATATTGGATTCAACATTGGCGACAAAATTCTGTGATCTTTTTAAAATGACAAGAAATGTCATGGATAGTAAATAAAAAAATCATAAAGTAGAATTCCCTGACTATGTCATTTTCTCTCTCTCTCTCTCTCGCACACACACACACACACACACACACACACACACACACACACACACACACACACACACACACACACACACACACACACACACACACACACAC
>JAOUZG010030961.1:1948872-1965927 GCA_026289955.1 Argiope argentata | reverse complement strand
CTATAAAAATTTTAAATTACACAAAATTGAAAAAGGTTAAATCAAAGAATTGTCCATTGTAGTATAAATATCAAATTATTCATAATTTTAAAAGCTTACTTGTTTCTTTTGAACATCGCGAACAGCATAGTTCTTAAAAAACCTTAAAACGATATAGATTTAGAACGCACTTTATATCATTTACACTTCAAGGGCTGCCATCTATTAACAACAAATTAAAACAAAAGCATAGGCAGATTAGAGAAATTTGAAAATTAAATGTTTGTTTAAGTAAAACTGAAAAACATTTTTGTAAATACAAAAAAAAAGGACACAAAGCATCAATTGATTAATATATATAGATGTTCTAACAAATAAATTTCGCCATAAGAATCTGTCAAAAATGAATATTGTTTTAGAATTTTTTGCAATCAAATATTATAAAACACAAAACGGAACAAAAGCATTAGTATATATATATTATTATTATTTACGGTAAAAGTGTACCAAAGAGAAGAGAATAAAAAGAATCCAAATTGTTTGATGAATAGATAAAAAAAATTCTAGTATTCCTATTTCAAGATCGATGCATGAATTTTGTATTTGCATTATCAGTTTCTGCAAATTTTGTATTTACAACGTAAGAAATGCCATTTTAAATTGTTTATTATCAAACTTATAGAATCATTCTTTTATTTTTATTTATAAAAGTCGTTTATTCTAGATTTTTTTCACATATTCTGCGTACCAACTAATTCATAATCTCTCAATTGAGAAATTCGCATAAAACACATCGATTTAACAAAAAATGTCAATCTATATTTTATATTTCAGCAAATTACACTTCTACATTTTTTATGGTCTGATATTTCTATATTTTCTATATTTCTGATAATAATTAAGCATTTGGAAGCTAAAAAATTTTTAGAAATTTTTAAATAAATTAACACATTTCCAGCTGCAGAATTCCAGATACCTGTCAAATTACTATCACTAATAATCTACAGAATTGGGAATGTTTACGAAACCTTTACAGACGTTTTAAAATTTTGGCTCAAATTTATGTTTAATTTTAAAAAAATATTTTAAATAAATAGTTATTTTTCAACTTTTGCTACTGTTAGTAAACGAAAGTATTTTTCCCATTGAAGAATTGTTGCTAAAGTATATGTGACATTATTTCAGTTGCAAAACTTAGATTGAAAACATCTTTTGTTGAGTGAGTACTTTGAGAAAAAAAAATATACAGACGAGTCGGATAACGAGGACATTTTCGCATTGTTTGATGATTTTCTTTGTTATAATTGGCTTCCAAATAAATTATATCGGAAATACCGTATACAATGAAATATTTTGAATTTCAGTTTTTGAATTATAAAATTTCGTAAAAAGTAGTCTAGCATTTCTTTAGCTTTGGATTAAATTGTCATTTAAGTAAGATCATTCAACAAAAATTCGATTTAATACTGGATATGACAAGTCCTTATAATGTTGACGATTACGGTAGAAAGTGTCAACTACTATATTGGACTAGTATTGATTTTGAAACTTATAATTGTGTCAACGCTCTTGTCCATGGAAAGTGCCAATAATAACAACAGAAAAAAATGCATTTTAAGTATTATTTTATTTCATTTCTTCTTCTTTTGTAACCACAATAATATTAACTATTAACCACTGTCGTTGATTTTTCCACTCCATGCCTATCAAGCATTTTGAATAATTGTAATGATTATAGTTGTCGGGGCATGGAGTGTTGTTATGTCCTTGATTCTTGAAATTAAAAAGCCAAACATATATAGATAGATATAAAGATTTTTATGGTAATAAAATGAAAATGTCGTTTCAAATATAAATTTAAGGATACTTTGTGCTTAAATCATTATTCATTTTTTATCGAACCTTGATGGATGAAGTGAAGGCTTAAGTGGCCAATTGCTGAGAGTTCAAGTTTTAGATTGTTGGATAAGGGCTAGTCTTATCTATTGTACATAAAATCAGAGATTGGCTCAACGTTCTTTTGCTGAATCTTCATTGAAATTCAAATTCAGTCACAGAAGTGTTCCTTTTCTCCTTATCTTCGATACAGATTCCCCTGGGGTGGGCACCTTGATTTGAGGATAAGATACTTCCCGCAGCGTGGTGGTTTGATCTCGCTACCCTAGAGGGTACTCTAATAGGCAGGGGTAGACTCTTTCCCTGACGGGACTTCTTTCCTTCGGGATGGGTAGTACAGTTGCCGGTGACGGCCTTTAGGACTCAAACACAGTTCACTCCAGTGTTGCTGTTGAGGCGATCCGGTCATTCAGTTTTATGGTTTAAATCTGTGTGCCTTCGTAGTGGGTCGGAGAGTCTGGTATGACTTATCTTCGACATGGCGTTGACTTAATGTTAAGAGAGCGCCTTTTAGGGATCCTGGTTTGAAACCCAATTTCACCTAGCATCATATGTTTTTTTGTCGACCTGGTGCCCTTTAAATCTGATGTCATGATTTAAACAGCTCCCTGTTGGTAAGCGGTAGAAGTTTGGAGAAGAGTTGTCTCTTAGATGTCGCACTGGAATAGAGATAATAACAGACGTCCAGGACCTAATATAACTTATTTATCTACTTTCTTCTTAGTAATTTAGTGAATATTAATAATGCCTTATGCACACTTTTAAGATATTTCACTTCAAAAAAATGATATAAACGCTCTAATGCTTTGTCTTAATGGTGCCAAATAGAAATGCCCTTCGAGGCACCAGTATCCCTCTTTTCAATACTCCACTCAGGTGTAAACTAACAAAAGTTTAAGATTAAGAGACCCATTCCCAAATAATCCACGTGCATTTCCAAATAATTTCAATATTAGCTAAACAATAATAATGAACTGACTAATGCGATAAATTCCTCTTTATCTGCCTGGTTTTAAAAGTTATGAAATTCATCCGTAATAATTCCAGAAATAAATTGGGACATAAACTTAATATTCAATGCTACAATGCAATACAGTTGAAAAATTTTACTACCCAATCGGGTGGCACTCGAATTTTTTAAAAGAAAACTCAAATTTATAAAAACTCGCACTATTGTCACTTATTTGCGAAAAAAAGTCAAATCGGGAAATATTTAGGGCTCCCGGCTAGAGCTATTCATTTAGAATTATTTGATAAGAAAAAGTATATTTCCAATTTAAAAAAGCATTAATAGAAAGCATACTTTTTTGCCTTCAATAAACAATTATTTCAATTACTTAGACCTGTTCGAAGGCACACGGAAGTATTAAATGATCGAAATGTCATGACTACATATTCGGAGACTATGGTTGAATCCTTAGTGCCATTACCACTACGGTACAAGCCCTCCCGTTGGAGGTATGTCCCGTCATCGGTAGGGGGAAGCGAAAGCCATATCATTTCTATATACACTAGGTCGGCGAGAACTAACCACCATATCAGATGCTTCTTTTCTTCGTATTGAAAATGACCCTCTGAGAGATAAAAGTAAATGGTAAAAATAATTGTTTGATCTTACATTTATGATATTATATTTTAAGAAATTTATTTTTATTCTTAACCATAATTACTTTCCCCAAAAATGAAAGTATCAATTTTCATCAGCCCTTTCAATCGTACCTGAATTATTTCTTTGCATGATTTCGCCATTTTTCTGATTTTATTTTTCTATATTTTTACTATTTTAATTATCTTTTTAGAAACTCATATAATTTCATATTGACTTTATTAGAAGGAACGAGATATTTAAGGAGAGTATAAACTCTATCTAAAATTATAAAAACTTTGGTTTTATATCTGAATTAAAATCTACTTCTCCATACCTGAGTTTAGATTATAAGAGAAAGAGAATATCTCAGGAAATATCTTAATCTTAGGAAGGAGGAAAATCTTTCTGAAACACCTCATGATGTGTAAAATGGTATTTATTATTTTTTTAACCTTAACTTTTAACAGAATTGTATGGCCTGTGGCTTGGTTCAGTAACTTAACTTGATGTCGTATTTAATATGAAATGAACAAGGAAAGTGCAACTATGCCTGTTTTTAGGCTGTAGAAACATATTCTTCTGTTACACAACACATTTAAAAATAATTTTTTATGCATTGCAAAAAACACAAAAAGAAAATGTAGAAAATAAACCCACAAATTTTCCAAATGTAGCAAAATATTGCTTTTTTTAAAGAAAATAAACAAGTTAATTTATTCTCAGAAACTTTCTTAAATATTTATTTTATTTACCTACTCTATACATAAAAAATTTCAAAATTCTCATTAAAAAAACGGATTCGAGTCCCAGCTACGGCATGGTTGCTCTTCTGTGTTCTATCTATGAGGCGTGTGAATGGGCCCACCAGTAAAAGGAGGCTGTTCAAGTGAATGTGATGAGTGTGTAGCTAAAGTCGTACTCTCGGCCCTAGTTGGCACTACTTCAAACAAAAGACGCTTATTTCGGCTTAAATCCAATGATACATCAGCGGGCTTGCCCCTGGAAACTGCCATTAGTAACAACACATAAAACCCTAATTTTATCCCGTTTATTTGAATGTTGTGATGTTAAGGGGATCATTATTGAGAGAGTTCATATATGTATAACGACTCTCTACATGAAAGGCATTTGAATAAATAGGAAAGCTCATAGAAAAAATATCTGAAATTTACTTGGAAATTGTTTCCGAAAAAGGAAATCTCTCTCTCACACACACAAACATACACATACACACGCATAATTGAAGTATTATTACTTATGCATTACTTACAAACTCAATTATCAGTATTACTTATGACTTCAACCATAATATAATATTATTCGGTGATCTTTTATTTACATAAATCATTACGATGTATTAAATCAAATCAATTACAATAAATCAAAAAACTCTAAGTTGTATTTCATGCCTTTTTTTCTTGATGACACCAGATATTGATAAAATTAAGCAGTTAAATATAATACGTACATATGTGATCGAATATATTCAGAAAAGGAAACGTGCTTGTACTGATTTAGAAAAATAACTATTGTGCTTTGAATATGAGTCTTATTATTCGGAAAATTATTTATTTTATGTATAACTTTTGTAAAGACCTTAAAATAGTATTTTAATCTGTTGACTTTGTTTGTGGAAAGCACGAAATCAAACTTTCTAAACAATAAAAGTTGCAGTACATATTATTAGCAATAGAAAAACATACAAACAGGAATGTATTCACCAGTTCTTTAAGTATTATCTCCATTTTTTCGTTATTGCTTACAGTGTTCTAAGAGTAGTGATTCAGCTTCGAAATCATAGGGTCTCACACTCGAAACCTGATTTCAGTAAAGGTCCACGAAAGAATACGAAAAATCAGATAGGGGAACGTTCTTATTGGTTTATCCATGTATTTATCTATTAACTAATTTCGTCACAGTATTCGAAACCTTAAGCCCCTTTGAGTATATGGGAACTGATGCTAGTTGGGGGACAAAGTACCTCTAGTTAGAATGGTGTAAAAATTTGGAGAAGGGAATACTAGTTAAGGCGTCGTCCTTGTCTTCTGGCCAAAGTTATGAAGTCAGGCGAAAAATATTCTTATTGCTTCCTTCAAACAGTACATTTATATATTTAAACTAAATTATACCTTTCTCAACATTAGTTTTCAAATATTTTAACAAAGTCGATGTTCCAACTATTTAACTTTATAATTATTTAAATGATAATGATGTTTATTCTTTTTATTGACATTCTAAAAGGAAATTGTAGAGTCACAATTTGTCACTGTCCAATATTCTTGAAACTTGACTTTTGTAAAAGTTATTAAATACTTTTATTAACATTTCACAGGCGCGAGTACAGAAATTATAGACATGATTTTAAACCTTCAATCTTTACAAACTCTTTGCACGCACATATAATATTACAAATTATACTTCTAATACATTATTCAGGCACAGGGTATGCAATACTAATTACGAGACACGGCAAAGCCGAACTTGTAAAGAAATCCTTTGCTGATACACACAACGTTTCATCTATACATTAGCTGACGCTCCTAATTAGTATTTTGAGTGCAAAGAGATAAGATGTCACTTTTCATTCTCTTCAGAGCTATAAGGAATGTTGTTTCCTTACTGTGTTCTAATAGTTCGATAAACGTTTTTCTCTTTTGGTTTTATTTCTACACGCTCCATGTGGGAGTAAGATTTCTTTCTATGTGGAAAATTAAATTCGAATAAAAACAGGAGAAAGATTAGAAAACAAAATTAAAATGAACAAACATGCTTTTGGTCTAAATGGTTTTAGCGGCAAATCAAAGCATTAGAAATGTTACATCTTATCTCTAAATTGTAACAAGCCTTCAAACGATTTTAATTAGGCGAAAGAAGTTACTGAAATGTTTCCTGCAATTAGAAACGAGCCGAATGTATTCCACACATTAAGCAAACAGAAATGGGGAAAAATAGCTAAATGAGAATGATAATTATACTAATGCCTCATTTGCTAATGAATCATTTGAATCTGCGGCATGTATTATAAGTAAATCTAATAAGTTAATTCCAATCTATTTTATATTTCCTTTTAGTGTTAATCTGTAGATGTAGAAAAAAATCTATGCCTATCACGTTACATCTATGTTGGCTATTGATATAATTTTTGAGATGAAGAGTTATCGTATATTCCTCACTGCTTAAAATACTCTGCTCTACAAAGGAAGGGAAATTTCTTAATTATGTTACAATTATAAAATTTGGTTTTAAAATAAATATAAGAATCTAATATATTTAACAGAATATATATCTTTGATATATAAATAAGTATAATATTAAAAAAGAATATTAGGTATTGAAAGATGCATTTTCAAGTTAGAAAGCAATGCAAAAAGTTAACAGGTAAGAGATTAGAGCTTAATCTAAAAATATGTGGTATGACAAAAATGAATCAGTTATACATGCAATGCTCCAATATATTAATGGGGTTGTTAATAAGAGATATATTTAGTAATAGTGTGTATTAAGAAATTCTGGAAACGATTAGACTAAAAAAATTGAAACTTTTGTTAATTGGGTAACTTTTCAAGTAGCAATAAGTTTCACTGACATAGCAGAATCCTGTGCTGGTACACTATGCGGAAAAATAATTTTACATGAAAATATTCACAGAGGAAAATTTGCCTATAGGTCATGTGCATTCATGAAATATTATATTGCTTATACTCATGGTAAAACTACATGTGATGCTTCCATTATTTTTTAATGATAGTGATTGGGTTTATGTAGTTTGTGGTACGGTTTGATGCCAAGAATTGACTGTTTAATTATCGCAAAACTTTCCGTTTCCCTTATTTAGTTAATAACTGCAACATAAGTACTCCTAAGTCTCCAAAGTTACAACACAACGTGCAATCAGTCGTACACGGTGACCATTTATATCGTTTTTCCCATCTTAACATTTGATTTTAAAAATAGAATCATTGTACATAACAATTAAATTTACTAACTAAAATTCGTCCATAAGCATAGTAAAAAGTGTTAGAAATTGGTGACAAAACAAACGAGAATTTTATCTATTTTATTTTTAACATTAAATCGTGAACTAAGATATCTTTGCATGATAAACCTATGTTTCTAGAATCTTCTATAGAAAGTTCCTTCTCTTTCTATTTCCCGGTTAGAATTCTACCAATAGATTCCGTGATTTTCTCCCGATTTATCATTCAGCTAGAGTTGAGAGTTGTGCTTGGCATCAACAAATAGCGGGTGGTTAATCAATCTATTCAAGACGCCACTTTTGTTATTATAGCTGCCGGCATTCAAAAGTTTGAGTTGGTTGAGAAAGGTTATGCAACACTTTTTAAAAAGTAATTTAAAAGGTTATGTAACACCTTTTATCGGCTGTGCTTTAGAAAACAACTACTTACACTTCCATGTACTTATCTTTTTGTCTACAAGCGATAATCAGTTCCTTACATCATTTTTAGTTGCTACTCTAATTGCCAACATATTTCTACCCTCCACCTACTGACAAGAAACAATTACATGAAAAACTTTCATACAATTTTTCCACTATTTATATATTTTAAATTTCGCTTTTATTTCTATTGCACTCTCTCAGAGAATCTGTACATTGATTAAAAATTTAACATTATAAAGAATTAATTATAGTATTAAAAACTTAATTGAAATTTCTGAAGTTATTTTCAAATGCTTTAATTTTTAATGGCAATTATAAATTTTGAATAGTGCTAAATCATCGAATTTCTTTATAATGATGTTTTCTTTATTCTATTCTAATAGTGCGATAAATGTTTTTCTCTTTTAATTTTATCTTCACATATTCCACGGGGGAGTAAGATTTCTTTCTAAGTAATGAAAGAAAATATGTTTGTTAGTTTATGCATGATTTTTTGCATTTCAGAAATTAATTACTTTTGTATTGACAAATGAATTTGAATTATTAATCAATTTTTTATTGTATTATATTTTTGGAAACTCTTTTATGGAGTGATGTAAGTATTGGATAATTTTAATTGTGTCTAGATGTTATTTTATATTACAAATCTTTTTTTTCTGATAAAAATACAATGTAATTATTTGTCTCATATATAATTAAATATTATTTCTTTACAGTATTGTTTTCTCATTCATTAAAATCTTTTTTATTTTTTTTAACTTCGTCTTTTCTAAGATGCTGCATTTTTAAATAGATAGGTAGAAATAACTTTCTTCTTTCTATTTTAAAACAGCAGTTAAGTGCAATTATAGAGAAAAATGACAATTTAAATGAACCATATTATGGCGAAAGTACTAGATAGTCAGTAGATATCTTTAGTATTAATCAGAAAGAATAATTAAGAAAGGGAGTAACTCTTGAAATTATCATTAAAATTCTCCAAATGAGTTTTTTTCTTTAATTTAAGCATTATAAATTATAGTTGTCTTTTTGCTTTGTGCTTGAGCAATTTCCTTTGAATTTGTATTTCTTATACTTTGTATTACATTTCTTGGTATATTGGTTTGAAATAAAAAAATTGATTGACATCTTTAGTATTGCTTATAAAGATGGACATTTTGTAATCTTTTCATTAATTTCTTAGATTTTTAATTCTTTTACCTAGTATCTTAAATTTTGTCTTTGTTTGAATCCTAAATTATCTACACATGTATATTTTCTATACAGGGAACTATTTTAATAATTTTATATTTAATTATCATTTAATGGATTCATGAAACAAAATTATAATTTCATGTTGTAACGCCACTTCATGATGAAATTAAGAAAAAAAAATCTCAATTTCTCACTAATATTTATAATAATTCATTATAAGCTAAAATTATAAAGATGTTAAAATAAATTGTTAAAAATCAATTAAAAGTTATTTAAAAATTAAAAATTCTACATTCGTACTTCATCAATAAAAGAGTGTTTCTAACATTTCTTTTATTAAATTTTTATTTTTCAACCTTGTTGGATCATATCACCAGTGGTATAAGTTATAAGGAATGCTGCTTTAAACATCATATAAGATAATCTAAACAATAATTAATTTATTTGATATATTACGTGATGTATGGGAAATGGCCAGACTTAATTTTGGGACCAACTGAGCATTTGGTAGGAGTAATAAAGGAAATGATGCGCAATGTAGAGTAATTCATGCATTTTTATCCAAACATGATGCGCACTTAGGTAACTATATATCTATATCGTCATGAGAATTGTTTCTGTCGTAAAGTTTCATTTGTTGTTGTTTTTTGTTGCTATTTTTAGCTCTCTTCTTTCAAGCAAAGGCAACACTGTTAAGAAGTGAATATTTCAGCTGTTTTAGACGTAATTGTCTGCTTAGTCTTCGCTACTCTTATTACTTTACATTCTCAATTTAAAGCTGCATAGTGTTTTATAATAAATTTGGAATTAAATACTGTATTAGTATATGTAGATCATTACTGCTTGTATATTTAGATTATTAAAACAAAATTTAAAAAACGCAAAACATCTTGTTTTATTTCAATGTGGTTTTTTTTTAAAAAAATATTTGCTTTAAAAATTCTGTCATGAAAATTCGTAACTAAATTACCGCTTTATATATTTTTTTTTCATAGCAAACACTAAACTTTTAATTAATGAGATTTTTATATGCTATGACTGTATTGTTCATATAAGGATATTTTTCGGCAATAAATTAAAAGATTGGAATATTTTTTCCATTTTGATAAAATTGTTTTTTAATTAATTTTAAAAGACTTGTTGTTGTCGTTATTTATGGCATTTGCCATGGACAAGCCCCACTGATACATCAGCAGATTTTAAGCCGAAGAATAAGTCTCTTTTGTTTCAAGTAGCCCCAACTAGGGTCAAGAGTACTTTTTATAATTCAACTTTAGCTACACATTCATCTCATTTGCTTGAACAGCCCCTTTTTACAGGGGGCACAGTCACACATCTCCCAGATAGCAAGCACACAGAAGAAAATACCATGCCCGAACCGGGACTCCCAGAACACGAGAAATACGCGTTACCTTAGTGCCAGAAGGCCGGCAAAGGACTTGTGAATGGAAATAAAAATGTCATTAAATAACACAATTTTCCTTTTTTTAAACTGTCTTTTAGATATTTTTAAATGTAAGACGAAGCTATTGCTATTTTTCTAAATTGTGAATGATGTTTGTCAGTTATAGAATATATTTATTTGGTCATAATAATTGTAGTATAAACTCGGTGGTCAAAAAGTATTCGGAATATTTCATTTAAAATACACATCTAATAGATATTGTAGGAAAACTTTTATAGGACATTTTTGCTACTTCTATAAACATCTAATAACAGTCAGGGATTAATTTCTTTTTTCCTCCAGAAAATAAATTTCTTTTTAGTGAAATATGAACTTTTTTGATGATTTTTCAAAGTGGTGAACATCATTAAATAAAGAATAGGTCTTCAAGTTTGTTCTAGCAAAGCAATCTTATGAATCTTGTTCTTGTGAATTCTTGTTTGAGTAAAATAAAATATGGTAAGAAGTTTGAGAACCGGGCATAGATGAAATATGCTCTGGAAGACTATTCACTTATTTTATCACCAACAAATTGATCGAATCAGAAAATCGGAACTTAGTGTTTATCATTTAACAATTAGAGGTATAATTGAAGAAACAACAAGGAAAGCGACAAAAACTGTGGAGCAGTAACTTTTGGACTTTGCACCATGATAAAGTGTCTTTCCACAGGTGCTATCATCATTAGTAATTCTCTGATGAAAATCTTCAAATGCATATCGATAAGCTTCGTATTCTCCTGATATGGCACCCTGTTAATTTTTTTTATTTCCAGAGTAGAAATCGCTTCTTTGTGATTATTATTTTGATTAAATTAGTTCAATAAAAGAAAATTCGTTACGAGTTCAGAAAGGATGTCATAGAAACGAATTTAAAGCCTGTTTTGCTGCCTAACAAAATTATTGGCAGAAACACAAAGTAGTTGTAGGAGATTACTTCTAACGAGAGGCAATAAATTTTGACAAATAAATGGATACTTTTTTACTTTACTTTACATTTCCAGGAATTTTCTGACCATGGTAGTATTTACATGGTTTATAAAAATACATAGAAATCTCTCAGAAATCGACAGTTACGTTTAATTTTTAATGATTTCGAATGTACATAAGTTTTATTTATTGATGAATTTGTTGTTTGTTTAAGAAAATTTGGAAAAAAAATTTCGTTTCTAGCAATACAGCAATCTATATTTTTCAATGCTTATTAATTTTGAAATTAATATTATTTTTTGAGTAGATTTACATTTTAATTGAATTTCCATGATAAGTAAAGCGAGGCAACGCTGGCCTGGTGGTTCGAGACCCACTTCCACCGAAAAACTGTCATGTAAGAGCGTCTGTTGCACTTTAAATCCGTCAGACCGAGCGTCCTCATAATTGTATGGTGGGGAGAGACGGGTGCCAGTTCAGCACCGTCCGCGTCATCTGACCACAGTTCAAAATTACGAGGTCCGTCCCGAAATAGACCTAGTGTTGCTTTCAAACGGTAAGTTAATATAACTAAACTAAAATGACAAATTTAACATACTTCATAAAATATTTTTAAAAACGATTTTAAAAAGCTCCTTTTAAATGATGGAGGCATCGATAAATTTTATAGCCATAGTTAAGTCAAGAACATTCATAAAAAATGTCGGAAAATTTGGTTGGATACCAATTTGAGGGAAGAAAATAACGTAACTAGAATTGTTTTATAATTCAACCAAATACAGCTGTAATCGAGCCGTTTATAAGTATGAACTTCCTCTCAAAGTATTTTAAAAATATATTCTTGCAAATAAAAGATTTTACAATTATATTTTTTCAAAAATTGACTATACATTGCATATAAGAAATAATCTTTTATCTGAATAAGCATTTTTATTAACTTTACTTTGATTAGCAATTAAATTAGATAAATAAACGACAACTATGCATGAATGTTTCTAAAATCAATTGAGATAAATTTCCCATTTTTAAAAATATTTTTGATTTAAAAAATAATGAAACAGTCTGAAATGCCTTAAAATGAGTTGGAAGAAATCTTAAACATACACAATATTGTTTAATGATAAGATTTCTGCATTACATCAACTAACTGTGCTTTTTTTTAAAATTTTTAAAACTGTATTTTGGTGTCTAGCCAACTTTAACGACCAGTTGGTTCATCGAGAAAATTGATTGAACGCATACTCAGATAAATCTCTTTTACGAAACCTGATAAAAATGAATTTCTTAAATATTAAAATAAGGCCCACATTAAAGTCGTGTCATTTTAATAGTTTTACACCAGTTCTGTTTATTGTATGCATGAACCTTCTTAAGATTCTTCCTCGGGTCAAATATCTTGAAATCATTGTGCAACTAAAAATACAATATCCTGGATTATTTATTTCAAAATGCACCATTTTTATCGTAATGTAACTTCACTTTCTAATTGCTCATATAAAATTTAATTGGATATTCTTTTTTTTTTCAGCTTTCGACAGCAAATTAAGTATGCTAGTGAATATAACGTTAAAGTGTTTATACAAAAAAATGTGAAATTCTGGAAAAAAATCTAATATAAACTCATTTAGTATATTGGAAAAAAAGATAATTTTTGAATTCTTAAAAGGTGTAATATTCACTTTTATTCGGTAATATTTTGAAAATTACTAACAAAAAAAATGCCAAAATGCCCCTTAATTTTTTATCCATCTCTCAGAGGTGATTATCCGCCTACAAAGTATATTAGCTCCAAAAGCACTGGGACAAACGATAGTCCCTACAGGAAGCAACACAGAAACAAGTGCGCGCACTATTTCTCTTTAGTATTAGAAGAGAAATGGCGAAAGTTTTATAGGAATTATTCGATAAAAATGTGTTAGTTTGAATTTACATTACATTTTCATTATGAAAAAATTGTTGTTTACGTGTTGATCTTCAGAATACAGAATAACTTCTTTTTATTCAAAAACAATCTTGTTAGTTATGTGTAATTCAACTCATAAAAACATGACATACAGAAAGTAATTTATTTTCAAGTAAATATATTTGATCTTTCCCAAATTATTTACCTTTTTTCTGGTTTGTTTAGTTAATTTAACTTCGATAATTTCGGCATTAATTAGAATTAAGTATGTGGGAACTAAAGCTTATATTTTTTTATTTGCTTAGTTAACGATTTTTTTCTCTTTTACTTCAAATTTACTTTTATTTCTCCAAAAAGGCTTCTTTTTAGATTCTGATATTTATTTTATGCCTTGTATGCTATTTTAAATACAATATATTTGTTTATATCTTATGCTGTTTGTATTGTAAAATTCTTTTGAGAATAACTTCTTTTTCAAATAATTAAAAAAATGATCCTCTACATATTTAGAATAATTAACTTTTTAAACATCTTAGATATATCGTTAGATTTTTTATAATATAAAATTCCACTAAAAATATTTTAATCTTATATTTTGCCTTTTTTTTATAAAATCAAAATTTAATTTTGCTCAATTAAATTTACATTTTTAATTTGTTATAGAATTTTATTATCAATTGAAGTGCTTAAATATTATTGAAATACTTTTTTATTGTTTTTTTTATTTCGAAAAGCATTTTTAACTATCTATGTATTTTAATTTTTAAGAATATTTTTACTCTCGATATCTTTCGTCTCATCATTTCTTATTATTCTCTCTTTAAACCATTTGTTGGGATTTTTTATCCGTCTCATGTATTAACATTAGTTTTATAACTTTTTCACTCTCAGCAAATTATTCCCTCTTTTTTACCAAATCTAATTCGATTCTTATTTTTGATATCTTAATGTCTAGTTTATCAATCAATGCTATTTCTTAGTACAAATCCTTTTTTTTTCTTTTTTTCAAATATTTGAAATTATGAGTTCTATAACATTTATTTGAAGATAATACGAAATATTTTAGTAATAAATAGTATTCCGCATGTTTTTTTTTTTTTCAAAATAAGAATAAATTTTTCCCATTTTCTACAAAAATCACTGTATTGTCACATTTCGCTTTTATACTATTCTTATCAATATTTATTTCGTATCATCTCGAATCATATCTAAACAAATACGGTACTTATTAACTCTAATGCAAATTTCTGGTTTTAATATTTTGTTTTATTTATAACAAATTTTTCTGAACACTGTTTACAATTTTAATAAAAAATATTATCAGGATGAAGACAACTTATCTTTATTATTGAATTATTTTGATGGTTTTTTTGTCATTTTATTTTTAGAATATTTTATTAAAGAGTTTATAAAGAATTTAAATTTTACCTCTAGAATGCTTCACACAAATAACTTATATTCATAATTATACTTACTTAAAATTTTAGCCAAATAAAAAAAGAAAAACAGAGTTAAATATAATACAAAAGAATTGAATTATAATATTCTTAAAAGGTTTATTTCTCTACAAACAAAATATCAGTAGGATTAATAGCGATTTAACTATTGATAATCACTCAGTCAGGATTGTTTTATTTTTTAATTAACATTCTATAATTTTTTATTTATTATTTTAGATAGTATTAAAGTACATTAGATTGAAGCTTAACCAATGAAACAAATAACAATTAATGAGGATATATTTTTTAAAATTTCTTATTTAGCGGATTTTTCAATTAAAAGAATATCTTTTAACTTATCAAATCTCTGATAATTATGTCAGGATACACATCCTTAATACACTGCTATTTATCAGTTTCTTTAAAAATATTCGATTTTCTTTAATTTCTGTAATTTATTTGATATTAATATTTTATTTTTATATTTGCATGTAGAAATAAATTTATATTAAGAAACCTAATATGGATCATAAAACAGCATTGAATAGAATTGACAAGAATTACATAATCTCTGGTGGAATGCAATCAAAGTCAAATCAAAACAACAGCATATCAGATGAGCTTATTTCGATCATTTATAATGTCACTAAATAACAAGACTAAAAAATTGTAAAGCAATAAAATGTCGCTATAAATGCTTTATATTGTAAATATCCTCTATTCTATCAGCATTTTATCTTTTCCAAACGCCGGTTAAAGTGACACCTATCCTATACACAACTTCCAATCATTGCCAGATACAAAGTTGCAATTATTGTATTTCATTTAAAGTATACCAACAATAACAACAACAACAAAAACCATCGTATAAAAATGAGTAAATATTTTGCAAACTTCCTCGGGATTCCAAAAAAATAAAAAAAGTAAATAAAAAATAAAAAGTAAATAAAGTTGCTATATCTCTGGTAAATAATAAATTCAATTTTAAAACAAAACAATGTAATAAAGGTGTAAATATAATAATAATAACCAATTTCTTACAATTCCACCTTCTTTAGAAATTTCTAGATACCTAATACAATCTTTAAGGTATAACACTTTAATGACTACATTTTCGCTGCTTAGCAAACATCATCGATTCTTTCAGCACCGCACTTTTTTTTCGCACTCTATTTAAGGCCTTATCGATACCTTTATTTCCGAGCCTACTCTAGATGCTAATCTGCAGTTCGTTTCGAGTGTAAAGAAAATAAAAGGCACCGCATCGGGGAGAAGCTTACCTAGGACCGGCGAAGGCACTCTCCGGGACAGCCGACGGCGCGGCGGAGAAATCGGCCAAAGACGTTTCCCGCGAGCCGTACAGCTCCGAAATGAAAGGACCGCCCTACACTTCAGGTGATAGACCACGCCATTCCTCGCTAAATAATTCATAAGGACCTTTAGACAGCTAATGCGAAAGGCATTCTTCTATTATTTAACAATGCGTAATAATTTATAACTGGTTTTAAATATAAGATGCCGGTTCTGCATTATATATAGATGACTAGGAGGAAAACGGCGAGGACAAGAACTGCTATTCTCTTTTCTCCCTCTTTGATGGAAAGGAAGGTTGTGGGGGGGGGAGGCTGAATTTCACTTCGTCGTATAATATTCATTTGGTAAGAGTTTTGGAATTCCTCATTACTTGTTTTCAGTCGGCTGCTGACGGATCTTATCTCGTTTATTTTTATGTTCGCTAATATTATTCAGCTCGCCTTTCCTCTTTCTCATTGCCCTCTTTTATGCTTTCTTTTTTCTGCCTTCTTTCTCCCTTCCCTCCCCCCTCTTTTTTATCTTTCTATAAGAAAAGGAGAATCAAAAGGTCCTCTTTAATAAATAAATCACAGTCATTTCATTTAGCTTGGCCTTCCGTTTTTTAAATATTTTTTTCAAAGCTTTTGTTTGTGTACGTCAATTATTGAGTTCTGGTGCCGTGAACCGATTAGTATTCAGCATGGAGTTTTCTTTTGAGGCGTTGGGTTGTGACCATTTACAATTGTTTACTTAAATATTGTGCAAAAAGCACATTGAAAATAAACTGAATTTTAATCAGCTGAATTACCCAGAAAATCAACACGATACTTTAATACTTGAAATCGACGAATCCTAGAAAAATCGACGAATAACTTTACAATTTGAATTACCTAGAAAAATAGACGAATAACTTTAATATTTGAATTACCTAGAAAAATCAACGAATAACTTCAATATTTGAATTACTTAGAAAAATCGACGAATAACTTTA
>JAOUZG010030961.1:1845180-1948862 GCA_026289955.1 Argiope argentata | reverse complement strand
ATAACTTCAATATTTGAATTACTTAGAAAAATCGACGAATAACTTTACTATTTGAATTATCAAGAAAATTCACCGAATAACTTTAAAATTTGAATTACCTAGAAAAATAGATGAATAAATTTAATATTTAAATTACCTAGAAAAATCGACTAATAACTTTAATCATTTGAATTAAGTGGAGAACTAATGCCGAACTTGAATTGGTTGAAAATCAAAGTATTTACTTAAAGATTGTTTATAAGATAAACATGCCTGATCTATTCATTCTGATACTATATGTGCCATTCAAATAAGTCAGTGGGAAATTGTATCACTTATAAAAGAAATGTATCCTTAATTTAACTTCGTAAAACTTAATCTTTAAGTTTTAATTTCTTTTATTAAGAGAAAGTGAAACATGGATATTTTGTTTAATTAATGCATTATTTTTGTAATTGTTTTAAAATCCAGGATCTTGCACCATAAACATTTACTTATAAAGAAATCCTTATCAAATTTACAAAGTGCTTTAAAAATAAATCAGAAAAATTTATCTTTCGTATCAAATAGCACTTTGCTAAATTCAAAAATATGTTTTCCCTAATTTAGGAAAGCAGATTGAAACATTTATACCATATTCTAAAAAACTACCCAAAAATAGGTAGCCTTCACCCTGTTTTCTTCAGTTACTTAAAAATAGATGCAGGTAGGTTCATTATGTCTTTTAAAGTAATTTCAAAAATAGATGCAGATAGCGTTTACTATACGTTTTTAAGTGTTGGTGAAAATAGAAATTTCCATATGCGTAAAGAAACATCAAAGGAAGCGTTAAAATATTTTCTTAAATGTCTAGCAAAAAATATTACATAAAATTAAAAGAAATATTTCCAAATGCAATATATTAAAGATGTATAAAAAAGTAGAATTTTTTTCCAAAATTTTCACATAAAAATTACACTTTTCTTCTATCGGATATGATTAAAAGTTAAGAAATAACTTCCAGTAACTTTTATTCGTTATAAGCCCTAAAATTAATTTACAATGATTGGTCTGAAGTGATACATTTTTTTCCATTTGTCAACCCATTAAAAACTTGTTTCATACAATCAGTACTTATTCTAATCTCTTGTAATGTATGTACTTTAAAAAAGCAGAATTTTTATAATTTAGCTATTCCACTCCTTCCTCCTTATCTTCAAGAAAAGTTGTGAACTTCTTCATAAAGTTAAAAATTCTTTTTTTTTTGTAATTTGATGTAAAATACGATTAATTATTTATTCTATATAATTAAAAATTCAAAGTTATAAAATAATTATATACTTTAAGGAAATAAAATGCATTTTTATTAGATGAACTAGAGAATTATCTTCCTGCTTAAGGGTTTCTCAGTAAAATAAGATTTTTGATTGTGAATTAATGAATTAAGAATAGATATTGTTAATTATAAAAAATACGGTTTAAGATTTATACTACATGTTTGACACAATGCAGCTCTTAAAGATTTTAACTCAAAACTATAAGCAAAAAATTAGATAGTTGAGAAACATTGTGAACAAGTTAAAGTATTCAAAAATAAACAAATTCTTTGGGAAAGGCAGTTGGAAAAAGATTTCGACATTCAACATAAACTTATGAAATTTAGTAAAATTGCATTGTATGTAAAATGAGTGGAAAAATATTATATCTTAAAAGTGAATTTAACACAAGGGTAAAATATTTTAAGGCCCAGAAGACAAATTTCTGTGCCTTTTTCGATCCAATGATACTTAGATTTACCGATTATATTCAGTGAATTTAAGATATTTGAGTTTTATGAGTATTTGCAATTCAAGTTGGAAAACATTTTTCATTTCACATATGAAATTATTTCAATGCTTGGAAATATTTATTGAAGTAAGAACAATTCTTCGGATTTATGTGAGGATCTAAGTATCTTGTCAGATCTGAAGTTAATGATATCTGACTTGAAATGATTTTGAAAGTAATCTCTGCGAATGAGATGCTGACTTAAGTAGGTTTAATTTTAGTTTAGTTTAGATGTATTAACCTCCCACTGTAAAGCAACAATCAGGCTGTTTGGGGATGGAACTCTTAATTTTGAATCGTGGTCAGATGACGAGGATGAAACCTGAGCTTGCACCCTCCTTTTCATACCACACCCAAATAGAGAAGTCAAATGTCAGGTAAAAAATATTAAACTCTATCGGGGTTTTTTTTTTTCGTTCTCTTTTTGTAAGATGCATGGATACCAATCTATATTTCAGTAAAAAATGAAATTTTTAATTCCTTCCCACACATATGAATTTAAAATTCACTTCTATGACATATGTTAGTTAAACTGACTCTTCTATAATCTACAAATCTACTCGAATTTACCATAATATTTTCTTCTTGGATTTTGCCGAACGAGCGATACATCCTTAACTAACAACGGATCACTGTAAATAATACACTTTAAAATATACAGCATTTGAATATTGGTAGTTCATAGTAAAAACTTAGCACAACAATAAATTGATATGTTCATATTAAATTCAAGAAATGTTCATTTAAATTGGTTGAGATTTAAATTTAAATAAATTTTAAAAGATTTTGCTTGTTTCATAACACTGGAAATGTTTGATGCATATTTTACAATCCAAGTAAAATGCTTCAATTTCGTATGCGTCCTATTAGAAATGAGAATAAGAGTTTTTGTTGAGTCAAGGCTTTAGTGTCTCAGAACAGACTGTTGGCTCTTTTCCAACTTTTTCTGAACTTGGATGAAATGATTAGCCAGTAAGGAGCTTTAAATCTTACAATGAAATGGAGAAAACATTTCTTATTTTCTTTCTTAGAAGTATCTACTAACTCTTATACAAAAGAAAGCTTAAATACATGTAAAAGATAAACAAACATTTCATTTACAACGAGGAAACTTTTTATTTGATTGAATTCTGGTAAAAGAATTTCGTGGGAAAAATTTTAATATAAATTGATGTATAAAGGATAATTAATATCTTGAATGAAAGAAATAAAAAGTTAAGACTTTGTTGTTGTTTGTTTTTTAAACTTTAAATAATATGAAGCAGTTGCTTATCATTTATTATTAAATAAAAATATTAATAATCAAGCACTAATTGCCAGGTAAGTAATTATCTCTTGCTATGCATCGATTACTGCATGGCTTTTTTAAATATGAAACGTCTTTTACAGAAGTTAGTAACGAACTAAAATTTAAAAAAAAAGAAGAAGAAGAGGAGGAGGAGAGAGAGAAATAAAAACGGGGTTTATTATCAGTCAGAATTTTTTTAAATATAAACCTATTCCTATTTTTTTCATATGTCTTTTTTTGTGATTAGTGGTCTATATCCACTGCAGTTTGAGAAGTTCTGTAGAGGGGTTCTATGAGTAAAATACTAACATTTCACATATAAAACCTTATTTTTACTCTCATTCTTCTCATATATTACGGGTGCTGTTATTAGTGACTCACAAAATACAATTTATAACATGTTAAGACAATAAATGCACCATGGCTATGAATTAATTCAAGCAAAGCTTGCTTGAATTTTCTTTAATTGATGTTTGGGAATTATTTTTAATTTCTGAAGGAGCATTTGGATAAGTGGTTCAAATAAAGTTGACTATAATTCCTGAACCGTTACTCTCAGTGATTGTTGAAATCTTTATCCAAAGAAAATATTTTTCAATGAAGTTAACGGGCCGTGGTGGCCAGGTGGTAAGGTTTCAGCCTGTGAGCAGTAGGATTTCCGGTTTCATGGATTCCACGGATGATCCGTCGTGTAATAGGGTCTGTTGCACTTTAAATCCAACGCTAAACATCCTCAATGGGGGGCATCAGCTCAGGTGTCGTCCTCCTCATTTGACCATGGTTCAAAATTACAATGTCCTCCCCAAAATAAGCCTAGTGTTGCTTTACAATGGGATGTTAATCTAACTAAACCAAACTGAAGGAGTTGACGTAGTATTCTATCGTGAATTCCTACAATTTCTTATGTGCCTCGCCTCGCTGATATCAGGAACTGGTACTAAACTGAAAGACTGAATAAATTTTTAAACAGTTAAGTAGTGTCCACAGTCTGAAAATCGTTTGACTCCTAACTTTGTTCTATATATCTATATATCCTCTCATATTGCCCCAAAATTACAAAATCCCCTCACAATGCCTTGTGACATAATTTCAAAAAATAAGGCTAACCGATTGAAATAATTTAGCTTTCCAACTATCACTTAAAACATATAATAGAATGCCAAGCAATAATGAATTATAAATAAGAGCAGAATATCTGTAGATAATTACAATTGTTGAATTATCTCTCATATGCCCTACTTGTGATTTACTTCAAAATTACGAATTCATTCACAAAATAATCTTAAAATAGAACCAAATCTGGAAGTTAGTATAACGTATCAAAACAATTAATCCACCATTTGAGCTATTTGTTGCTTCGGATTTAGTAACTTATTTAGACCTTCTTAAAAAGAGTTTTGAGTGCTCTGCTAATTATTGCAACCTAATTTAATTTTCAATCTTTAAACAAGATTAAAAACAATTTTTTTGAATCGATATCTCAAACCACTCTAATCCGGTGCCTGCACCAATCTTGCTCCATCCATGGCGAATACCTTTCCTCTCTATACCGTTCCTCCACTCAGACCTCTTTAATTTCCATCTTCTGAAGGCGCGCTAACAGAGACCCGCAAGCTCAGCTGCTAAGTGCCAAGATTCGATAAACAGCGATTGAGCGCGAAGAGCAAGTAGCTAAGGGGCACTAAATGACGAGATAGAGGTCTGGTTACGTAACAACTTGATGAAGACCATTAGAGTCCCCTCTACATCCGTAGCGTCGTTAGCGAAGGGCCTTAATTGAATTAGCCATGTGTTATAATTGCTTTGATTCCAGCCTCCGTCAATACGTTCTCAATGTCTTTTCGGTCTGATTGACATTATAGACTGAGAGATCTTTTCCGATCGGTCCTAGACAATGATATAAAAAAAGGAAGAAGTAAACTTTCAGTAAATTGTGTTTGAGGAAGATATAAAAGTGGAAGTACTTTTTCAAAATTAAAAATAATTTAATAATTTAACAGTATATTATTACATTGGTGTTTAAGGAATTTAATAGAATTGGAAGAAACTGATATAGTAGAATGTTAAATAGAATATATTGAGAGAAAATATGAACGATGAAATTATTTTAATGAAATTATTGATAAATAATTAATTTACCGATGTATTAGTTAATTACTGTATTACGAAATTTAGAAATATTCCATCTTATCATTTGAATGACTCCCTGAGTGACTGTAATAAATTCTGGTGAGGAATTTTAATAAGTAATAAAGGTATCTTTTAACATATTGAAAGATGGCATCAGCTATTAAGATTATTTGAAAATTTTTGATAGAATAAATGTTTATAAATTATTAAAATGACTAACTGACACGCATTTTCTCAATTTAAAATCAATGTACATCAGTTTAAATAGTTATATATTTCCCTTTACTGAAGAATGCTGAGAAGAAGAAAATACTTTTTGTTTCAATATTTGCTAATATATCAATATTTAAATAAATGAGTACTCACATTTGTTGAATTCACAAATTTATCCTTGATCCTAGACTGTTGTGATGGTATGATTGTTCTACAACATTTGTTTTGGACATGTTCTTCTCAGAGCATTTAACTTTGACAAGTAAAGATATAAGCTCAATCACTGGGTAAGGATATCTTCAAATTCAAAAGAATGAAATTGTTTTGAACCAGCCACAATATTATTGCTTTAAATGCACAATTTTTATATACGACAGAGTTCCCCCACACATTATACTTTGTGTTCAAGATTTTCTGAAAGGTTATTTTATCTAAGACCTTCTCCTCAGTCAGTACCATATGTAATCTCTCAACCCGAAACTAAGCAAATTTTGACCTTGGGGAAGTTAAAATGTCTAATAGAAATCTACCTGGCTTTAAAGACAATATTTTGGGTTTGAGAGATACATAGTACTGACTGAGGATGACTTTTATCGACATATTTTGAATAAATCCATACAAAGACTTCTCTCAGTTGGGCAAGATGGAGTTCTGGGTTTCAAATGTCAATTTTTAATTATTACATCCAGTGGAACAACTTTTGTTTTAATCGCAATCAGAAATGAAACTTGTAACAGAAATGAAACTTGTAATTTTTCCCTTGTGACCGTTTTGAGGTCTAATTTTCCTACACAAAATTTTTTCTCGACTTTTTAGTAAGTTAAGCACATAATCAAGGCCCGACTTAGCCAAGTTGGGGCCCGGGCCCCAAACTTCTTTGTCCCATCGCTTCATTACTTTAGTAACGAAGAAGATTCATTAAAGAAAGGAATGTAAAATAAAATTTATATTCAATTTGGGGGGCCCCAATATTGTGGGGGCCCTGGGCAACTACCCCGTATGCCCTTACCTTAATCAGGCCTTCCACACAATATCATTCTTTTCTACTGAAAAGCTGTAGTCGTAGGAAGGAAATTTTAATCTTTGACACTTTGAATATAAAAAGCAATATTTCATCGCTGATCTCTGCGCATATTAAACTGAACTAAAAAAAAACCCTTTAAAATACAAAAGTTAAAAAGAATTCAAAATTATGATTTTCAAAATTTGTGATTTTGCAAAATTTTTGAATAACAGAAATGTCTATGCGAATGAAAAAAGGATGAAATTGCCTAACATCTTTCCTTTTTTGTGGCAATGTTATAAATAATTGATATTGAACGGTTTATTAAATATGTACGATTATAAGGTAATATTAACTACATACATGTCTCTTAATGTCTTTGACTTCATATTATTTTATTTGAGCAATTAACGGAAATTTCAACATATTATCTCCACATTTCCATACAAATTATCTTTGGTCCTATAAAACAGCTGCCTGATGTAAATGAAATGGAGGCCCTCTTTCTGTAATATCAGAACAAAACCTCGTGGAAGTATCGAATTTACAACGCTGTAGGTCACAAAATGACCTCATAGTCTTGCACCTGTTGGTATCCACAGTGGATTGGCTTTTTGAGCTGTTACAGGTCCGAGGGCCAATAAACAATCGCATGTCGCACGCAATGGTGACTAGTAACTTCTGTTCATTCCCAAGCCCTTATATTTATACAGAAAACATAGAAAAAAATCACCGGGGAGCTGAGTAATTATCAATGATTTTTTTCTTGTTTCCTGAGGTACCAATATATATTTTCGTTCGCTGAATACTGGTAGACCTTTTATAAGTACGTATTATTAAAGGTTATATTTCACTGTCGTTTCATGTGTACAGAATATTAAAAATGCTTGGATTTTAATCATTGCATTAAGTTGAAGGTTTAGACATTTATATATATGTTAACAAAATATTACAAAGTTCGTAAAAAGTTTAAGAACATATTGTATCTGAACATTTTTGAATACTAATTGAAAATATTTGCTCAGTTTTTTTTTTTGTTCTTTTTTTTTGCCATTTTGATGTGTTATTAAAAAAATTTTAATGCAAAATAACATAAATTATAAAAATTTCAAAATTCTCTTAACTACAAAATATTTGAAAAACACAATTATTTTACTTCGAAATATTTTTATTTAAGTCGTAAGTGAGAAAAAAATTATGCTTTGAAATCGTAGAAAA
The DNA here is from genome assembly GCA_026289955.1 of Argiope argentata. Classification (NCBI taxonomy): domain Eukaryota; kingdom Metazoa; phylum Arthropoda; class Arachnida; order Araneae; family Araneidae; genus Argiope; species Argiope argentata. The sequence goes on along the minus strand of JAOUZG010030961.1, from coordinate 1,941,225 downwards.
CTAAATGACGAATAATAATAGCTTTTGCATCTTCTAATTTGAAATTAAAGCTTTGAAAATAAATAATATTAATTATATTTGCATAAGATAATTGAGTCTGAAAAATACTTTAAAATTTTATTGGAGATACATTTGTGAGTATCATTTCAATAAAATGATTTAATTTGGATCATTTGAAACAAGAATTAAATAAGTTCTGATAACTTGTTGTTGCTGTTTCTAATGGCTCATGTTATAGAAAGGCCCGCTTACGAAGTCAGCTATTTTAAGCCAAGATAGAGTCTCTTGGTCATCTAGAGCCATCTAGGGCCAAGAGTATGTCTTAGCTACTCAAGTGTCAAAACCTCTTTTACGGGATGAATTTCATTCATTCATTTCATTCACTCATCCACAGATCGTAATTTAGACATAAATCAGAGAACGATTACCTCTGAACCAATACCCCCAGCAGTATTACTTTCAATATGGAGGACTTTGTGACCTCGACAGATTTATACGTGCACCAGCCACTACAGACATGGTGAGTCTTCCGCCGGCGAGGTTCGAACTCTGAATACTTACCTTACAAGACAACCGAGGAAACTTTTATATTTCTTTGACTTTTAGTTTAAAACCATTTTTCATATTTATGGTATTCTTTAATATATGAATGTGCGCTATAATATCAACTATTTGAAAACATTGGTGAATATGTATTAGCCAATGTAATATGTCGTTTTTTTCTGTAAAAGTTGGATTTTTTTTATCTGCTTTTAAATTTTGAAACTTTGCTAGAAATATTGCTTGAAGACTTCGGTTTCTTTCTAGATATTTATCTGTTTCTAAATAATAATTAACGAAAATATTACCCTTATAATTTCATATAATCAAAAAATAAATCTAAAAACGCAGTGCGTTTGTTAAACACAATAGTTGAAGAATTGATTTAAGATAACAGAATTATCTACTATTGAAGGGGATAAAATCTATAAAGCCCATTGATATCCAAATGCGTGAAAGGCATCCAAATTATTTTTGTAAAGGTATGGTACAAAAATAAATAATTTCTTCTTATTATATGATTACATATACAATCTAAATAATATCATATGGTAATAAACTCTTATTTTAAATTTTAAGATTACTCAGTTAGTTATTATCTGATTTCAAGTTAAGAGATAATGACAAATTACTATTTTGTACATTAAAAAGAAAATTTATTGCACAGTTATTATTATATTATTATATTTGCACAGTTATTATATTATTATTATTATTATTATTATTATTTCATCTTATTTATCAAATAAGAACAATCAATCTATTTTTTTTTAATAACCAGTGCTGAAAACATAAAAAAAAAAGAGATTAAAAAATATAGAATAATTGATAATTCATTTTTCAATTTTATACATGTGTTAAAAATCATTTTTTCACTTGCTTACAAAAATTATCTTTTTTATAATGATGAATTAACTTTTCCACTAATATAATTTATGTTGGCATTAATATATTTTTTCCATTACCTTTTGGAATTACTTATACTATTTCAGAGTTGGACTTTAATAATCAACTATGAGAAAAGATCAGCGGATAATAAATGTTGTCTACATAAATATTTATATTTTTGTGGGAATTTAACAACAATTTTCTTAAGATTTTGTCATTGTTTGAAACATTTTTTTAATAAAAGAAGAAAACTATTATTCAATAACTAAGTGGTAGCTGCTTCGGTTACCCTTACCACATTTGAAACCCTGCATTTATTTTTAAACTTTTCATGGGGTTTTTTTTCCTCATAAATAACTTTTAGAGAAATTTCAATATTTGCACAGATGGGTTTTCTAGGTTTTGAGGGAAAAAGTTGAAAAATATTTAATTATTTGTAAAATGTAAATCATGATAAGTCAAAATTTGTCATTGAATTCCAACTGCCCATTTTTACTTTTCATATTTTTCTTTCTCAGGGACTAAGGATTTTAATGAATACCAAAGACTAAGGACTAATAATTTCCGAATTTATTATGTAATATTTTTATCAGTGATCAGAATTTTTAAATATTAGATTAATTATAAGGTCCTTTCATCCCAGTAAAGATGAATTCATGAAATAATCAGTTTTTAGGTTATTAGTAATTGAAAGACTAGCTTTAACTCAAATTGTCATGCTTTAAGGGTTAAGATTGTCAACGATTTTCTTACTTATAAAATTTCTAGATTTTTATTTTATATGTTGAAAAATATTTAATTATTTGTAAAATGTAAATCAGGATAAGTCAAAATTTGTCATTGAATGCCCATTTTTACTGTTCAAGTTTTTCTTTCTCAGGGACTAAGGATTTTAATTAATACCAAAGACTAAGGACTAATAATTTCCGGATTTATTATGTAATCTTTTTATCAGGGATCAGAATTTTTAAATTTTTAATTAATTATAAGGTCCTTTCCTCCCAGTAAAAATGAATTCATGAAATATTCAATTTTTAGGTTATTAGTAATTGAAAGACTTGCGTTTACTCGAATTGTCATGCTTTAAGGGTTAAGATTATCAGCAATTTTCTTGCTTATTTTAGATTTTTATTTTATAATAGATTTTTGGTTTCGTTTCGGATATGTCTTAATTTAGAGAAATTTTGAGATAAATGCTCGCATCGTATTTCAAAGCTTCTAATCTAAATCTCGATTTAGAAAAAAAAATACCATAAAAAATGAGAGTTGACTTTAAAAAAAATCGATATTCGTCACCTGATTTTGTCACCCCAATCAGCCCTTACCCTTCCACTCCTTCTATCTCTTGGGAATTGAAAATTTCGGGGATTTATTACTTAAAATCCTAGAACCCTTCTACTAAGTACCTCTTAGAGATTTTCATTTTGTTCCATCCCTTTGTTGCTATTTTATTTCTCGCCCTGCGTTGGTCCGAAAGTGTTAAAATAGGAGAATTATCTCACCATATTTTTCAAAGGGGGATGAAATCTTGTCAACTCGGAGCTTGGCGGAAAGGGTTCCTTTTTTTTCCTGCGGAGAGGGCGCCTTGCTTGCCGATGGGCAAGGCTTATGACAATCGGCTTGGATCCCTAATCTTGTAACCAGCATCGTAGCTAGTTTAATGCAAGGTGCAGGGGAAGAGCCTGCCAGAGTACATAAAGGAGAAAAATCGATTTTCGTTGGTGGAGTGCTGTGCTCGTGCTATTTGCTCATCTGCTCGGAACAAAAAGGGGGAAAGGGTGGTTGCAAATGCATCTCTCCTGGAAGTGTCCGAAGGCTTCTGTTAGTACTTACATAACGGAAGAATAAAAAAAAAACCCAACAACCTGGAATAGGAACGACAACAGAACGATATGATACTGAAATTGTTATCAGTAAAAGGGATATGTTATCCAGATAAATTACATGTCGGCAATGTACTGTTTATAAATTGAAGATTTTTATTGTGTTTTGATATAGTAGATAGTTTTTTAAAAGCAGTAATCAGTAAGAAGATTATGGTACTTTGATTGTTTCTGTTGTGTTATTGTTATGTTTTCAATAGCGAAATGATTTCATTAAGATAACTAAATATTTTTAAACAGTTTAAATTTCCATTATACTTTAGTGTATTAGTTAATTTTAATGAATGAAGGCCCAACGAAAATATTTTTTGTTATTTTTATTTTAATAAAAAGTTATCGTAAGTATGATCTATACATTTCCAAATTAACTTCTCTTAGTAATTTGGAAACAATAATAAATATTGGATACAAAATAATAAATATTGGATACACAATAATTAATATTGGGAAACAATAAATAATATTGGATAAAGAAAAATTTTAATTCCAAATATAGTTGATTCATGTTACATTTTTATGATTGAGCGGTTTTTAAAAAACATCCTTCTTATCTATAAGAAAGTCAGATATATTTTTATAGTGAATAGAAAGCCATCATACCGTTTAAGATAGCATATGAATGCCTTTCAATTAAAATTATTTTTAAATATACAGTTAGTTGTATCTGTTTAATTAATCAACAGCTGAGTAAACGAAAGTAAACTTGAGATTTTTTTATATATCTATTTACATTATAATACATGTAAAAGTTAAATACCTCCTCTGATATTTTAATTCAATATTTTAAAACATTTATTTAGAAAGGAAATAACTCTATTATTAATAAGCTTGATAAAATTTAGTAATATATAAATTAACAGAATAATGTTAACTATTTAGTGTGTGTTTTTCTAAATTTATTTCCTTTTAATGCAACTTATTGTTTTAAATGAGGTTCCTTATTTCCCATTTATTATAATGCTGCTTAATACTTGTATGAAATGATTTTGAAATTTCAAGAATATTTATATTCAAACACTTAAACCTTAAAAGTTAGTTTTTATGCCCCCAAGTAAGTTTTGGCTCGAAAATATAAAAAATTATAATTCAAAAATCACGATAACGGTATTATAATTCTGAATTCTGAAACCTTTATAAGGAATTCTCAATTCTGATATCTTTATCATGAATTCCGAATTCTGATATCATAATTATGATAAAGGTATCATAATTCTGAATCTTCCATATATTTTTTTTCAAATTTGTCATTTAAAGTACTACAGAAGACCAACATGTCATTATTTAAAATATTATAATTTTTACAAACTATCAGAAAATAGCTTACAGGTGTAAATTATGATGTAATATTTTAATTTTAGACGATTGATTTCCAGATGGTTGATATTCATTTTGAGAAATTTATGAGATGAACAGTCAATCTGATAACTTTGGTGAAATTATTTAATTCACATGATGTTACCATTATGAGGTTGAAAATATGATGAAAATGTATCAATGATTATTACTTTTTTTGTATTACATTCTGAGAACTCTTTTTCTTTTCTCATAGTGCGGGAAAAAATTTGTATTTAAAAGAAGGTTTTAAAAAAATGCATGATCAAAAATATAGTTTAAGATTTTGAGTTTAGTTTCTGAAACTTTGATCTAAAATTTGTTTTAAGATCATCAGATCATAGTTTAAGTAATCCTAATACAAAACAAATAACCAACAATGATTTTCAAAATAATTTGTTCCCACGTTTCGTCTTAAAAAGAGAAGTTTTCATTTTTCAAGTTTGCATTTTATTTCAATCTGAATAATTTCTCATATTTTCGACGGATAATTTCATTTGCTAGGGAAATAATAGAGATATTTATAATACACTAAAATTTTTATGATTATTTATCAAGAATAAAATTTAGTTCTACAATCCAATTTTTAATTTTCAGTTATTTTGTTTTCACTCAGTTCTTCTTTGCATATTCTGCCCTTAAAAAAAACTATCCGTAACATTTAAGTGATATCTGCAAAAATTATATTTTGTTATATTAATTGCATCGAAAATAATTGAAGCCTTTCATGTAAACTAATAAATATAAAATATTTAATTCTACGTATTTTTAGCTCTTATTTTAAATTGAAATTATTTCTGTCACCCTACCCTTATACATAATTTGGACGGCAATCTAATCCACCTGTTTTATGGTGTATTATGTAAAAAATTGTCTCATAAACCATACACATACGACCTAGAATATGATTTTTTAATAATTAATGTATTGATTATCTGAAAAATTCTATTTTTGATAAATATGACGCAGCATAGAATTTTCGAGTAATTCCTTTGTTGATTATTTGTAAAATTTTATTTTTGATAAATATGACGTAGAATAGGTTTTTTGAACAATTCTTGTGTTAATTATTTGTAAAATTTCATTTTTGATAAATATGACATAGGATAGGATTTTTGAATAATTCATGCGTTGATCATCTTATAAAATTCCATTTTTTGTAGTATTTTTAATAATATCAAAATAACAAGCATTTCTTTTTCTCCTTAAAGTGATAATAATAATCTAAAATAAGAAATTAAAATTTGAATAAAACTGGATAGTTTACTTTAATCTATATTTTGCAACACTAATTGAAAAAAATATTATTTTGTTTTCTTAGTAATTAATTGTTTTGCTGGATAAATTTCCTTATTTCTAGCTGAAAGAAGAAGCGGGGGAAAAAAACTCTTTCTAATCAGTGAATCTATTCTTTTTGCTTTAGATTGAGCCTATTTCTGGCTAGATTTTGAGATGGTGTTTGTCAACTCATCGGGAAATCTGCTGCAGCTTCCTCTGAGAATCCGATAAAGGTGGTTGTCAGGTAATTTGGCGGCGGCGTAACGAGGACGAATGACGACATCAATGGCAATGTTATTAGCAGAAGGGGAAATTTCTAATGGATTAACGGAGATTACACTGAGTAAATAGAAGGGTTGAGGTACAAATGAACAGGAAAGTACTTATCTAAATAAAGATTAGCGTGTTCTATTCAGTTTCTATGTAACACAGCTGTTGCAATGAGTTTTTGCCTAATAAATTAAGTGAAAGCCACATATTTCACAAATATGGTACTAATGCTAACAATTACAATATGTTAACGAGATTATTTAATTTGAAAGCGATTTTTCGTTAAAAAATTATTGAAATTAAATATGCAGGAGAAATTATTATTGCTTTTATTTAAAATTCTTTAGGTTCATTCTAAGGTTCTTAATTATTAGTATAACATATGAAATTTCAAATTCATAATTAGATACGGAATTGTACATTAAATCAACATGAAATATTTGTTTAATATTTTCATAGAAAATTTCAGTGATATTAATTTTTTTGAACACTTCCAATTGATTAATGTTAATAAACATAACAAATAATGTTAAAAAATTAAACAATTATTGTTAAAAAAACTGAACAAATATTGTTAAAAATCTGAACAAATAATGTTAAAACACTAAACAAATAATGTTAAAAAACTTATTAAATAATGTTAAAAAACGAATTGCTTAGCGAATTAATGCAACTCTTATTTCCTTTTTAATATTCAGAAGATACCCTTCCTATCATGTCTCTTGTCGAAACATGCAATAGTCAAGAACTTTTCTTTCTGATACGTGAAAGAATTATTGTTACCAAAGTTTGGTTTTAAAAGTGAGCTTTTTTTTAAAAGCTAGTCTTTAATCATCTTAAACAAGTTTTCCATGATGAAAATATTGAATTATTTAGACATAAAGAGGACTGCAAGCTATAATAAAATTCTTTCATACTAGACAGAGATTTGTATGTAATTTGTCATTTCAAGTTTTATACAAAACCCAATTCATAAAATAGTCTTTATATTTATTATTATTTCAGGTATAAATTAACTTTTTATAAATAATTCTGCGGCGTACATATTTTCTTTATAAAGAGGATTTTACAACAATATACCAATATCCCAAATATATTTAAAAAGGTATATACATTGGATATGAAATGTTGGCGATTTAAACAAAGAAAGGTAATACACAAATTCGTGAATTATTCGAAATGAGGTTTCTTTTCTTTCGAGATTTAAAAAGTAAAACATCTTTAATGCGTCGTTTTACCAATAAAATTTTCATGACGTTTTACAAATGGTGCTAATTCTACCCAGAGGTACCTTAGAAAGGATGAGAAGCTTCCGGTATGGTGGTTGGTTTGATCCACTTTGATGAGAACAGGAATGATGGAGTTCGGTTACATCCCATATGTGATGGAACTTAATTAGGGAAGAGCTGTACCGTGGCTGGTGACGGCTCTTAGGACTGAACCATAGTTCCAGTCAATATTGTTATAGAGGAGATCCGGTCATTCTTATTTTCCTGTGCGTCTCAAAGAGGTTCGGAATAGTCAATTTTTGATTATAACTGGTACTATGCACTTAACCTACAATAAAATCGGTCATTAATCAATACTAAGCAAGATGTATGGGAAGATGGTCTGTATTAGAAAAATATCGAGAAAAAGGTAAAGAAAAATCTTTCCAGGAGACAATGTGAGATTTTTATCTTGAACATAAACAATTATGTTCAACAGAGAAAGAAGTAATGAGTTTTTCTTTTAACAGATAAAGTATATTTCAACTCATAACCATCGTCGCAAGATTACTATATAGGGAATCTGTACTGGCCTCAATTCAGACGATCTATAATATTCAACCCCCCGTCCCCCTGACAGAGGACGAGCACTCTTGTTAACAAAGCTCAATGGAATTAACGCGGCATTTCAAGTAAAGGCGGGGAAGTGTACCTAATCTCTTTTTGCAGGATCATTCAGGTCAATAACTGGTCCCCAACGATGGGATTATCCAAGTCCCATTTGGGTTAGAGTCACGGGAGAAAACGTCAAGAGGGTACAAAAGAGGGGAAGGGGAACGCCCGGGGATGGGGTCTCCCAAACCTCTACGATTACAACAGGGCGGTTGCGTAAACATTCCCTACACCCCATCAAACCCCCACCTATGTAGTAGTGGTGATTTTATTAAAGCAAGGGTCCCAAGAGTCGATCATTATTTAATGGTGGTTCCAGTCTTTTCACTGCTATCTATAGGAGGTAACAATGAATGATCCCTCTTGACGCTTGGGACCAAGCGTTGATCAACAAACCGTGATCAAGTAGATAGGTATCAGTGATTCGACAACATATGCCGACTTTGTAGCGTTACCATTCATTAAGTTCGTGCCGGAAAGGACAATATCACAATGATGCCGCGGTGGTAATATACTCCGCCCTTTCGGTTTGGTATAGCCAAATACATCAGGTACTTGTAGAGCCCGACCTTTCGGTTGGGCCGGATGAAAAAGTAAGCTTCATGAATAAATGATGAGTTATAGAAGCTTACTTTCTTTGCCTAACAATTATTTTAGAAATGCAAATTAGCAAACTAACACGAAATTTTTATTAAAAATTATTCTGCTTATAATTAATGATTTTAAATAGTGATGATAGTAAATGATTTTAAAAGTTTAGGTATTTTTAAGAATTATTTATCTTATCTTTGTATTAAAGATCTTTTCCCCTTTTTTTCCCTCATACAGGAAAACCAATGACGATAGTAAATTTATTTTCCTGCATTTACTTAAAACTCTATTCATAAGAAGATATTTTTAAATCATAAAGACTTTATTGAATGTGATCGAGGGATTTATCTACCTTACCAACTGAAAGCTAAAAGCGGAAACTCAGATAACAGAATTAAGAACTTGGAAGGTTAAAAAGTAAAATATTCAATTCCTAAAAAAAGGTTAAGCTTATTTCTCGATATTTATGAACTTTCTCGACATTCTACTTCTCTTTCTTCTATTTTCTTGGAAATTCATTTTTTATTTGGATATTTCCTTAGCAATTATTTTTCCGTTTGAATATGAAGAAAACTTTTGTTTCATGCTCAATAAAATCAAATAATCGGGAGTTCCATTAAAGTATTTACTTTTCAAGGAAATAAAAATTCTTCTTGCGAGACTGTTAAGCTTTGATTGGTTAGAAAATTGATCAAAGTTGCATCAACATTATATATTTTAGAGAAAAGGAGGAATCATCGATAGCGGGTATATTAAGATAAAATGCTCAGAATAGTAAAATTATTCGTCCCTTTCTTCACAAAGTTTGAAGACATCTCATTAATGTACTCAAACTCATTGTAGAATTACTCACTTTTGCATGACTTCTAGCTTTCAGAAAATCTCTCTTTAATATACTGAAGATACGATAAAACGGAATTCGTATCAATGAAACTAATTCTTCTTCAATACGACTTGTAGAAAATAGTAACTATACGTTTTAGTTTTGGAAAGAAGTCTGAACTAATGAGTATGAATTTTGAAAGTTAAATTTTTTATTCAGAACAAATACTTTTCTGTAATGGGAAAAAGAGCTATGTTATGGAACAATCTTTTAAAAACTACTTTTTAAAATGGTATAAAAATGAAAAAAAAAACAATTAAAAAAACCCATTTTTTCTATTTTTGGAAATAGACTTTTTGTGATGATAACAAAATGAAATATATATCTATCATAAAAAATATTGAATGGCGAAAACTTTTTATTTAAGAGGATTTTTCCTTGTTGTTACATTGATATACCGTTTTGAATAAGTTTTTTAAATAAACATGTGTCTTAAAGTTTGATAACTTGATTTTTTTTTGTTTTAAATTAGTGATATATAGTAATAATACAAGAAAAGTCTCATGAAGATTCTCTACATTTACATGAAGATTCATGAGTATTTTATACATGAAGATTCATGAAGATTCTATACAAATCACTTTTCTATTGTAATTGCCTATCAAGATACAACAATGAAACGTTATTATCATAATACATTTAACCATTTCTGTTGTAGCGAATGTATTTTGTAAGAAATTATACTCGATAATATTGAAAACTTTCATGATAAAAACAATCGTTTTCAAACTTATAAATATTATAAAAATGATAAAATATTTGTTGAGAAACCTAATACAAGGAACGATTAGCAAGAAATTAACTACGAGATGAAAAATTTACTATGCTCTGATACGTTGAGAGTTACTTTTCCCCCTTTAATATCACACTAGAACCAGATACTTCTTTCAATAACAAGACATGAAACGCTTAAAATAATAACTACTGGAAGGGAAAAAATCATCATTTTGTCCTTGAGAGCAAATCCTTTGTAATCTTTAAATTTTTGAATTCAATGTTTTTATAAAGTTTTTTAATCTTGAATTAAAGAGTTGATTTTTTATCGCTTGCTTTTTTAGAACTTTTTATTTCATGATAAAGTTTATTAGATAACCGCTCTAAGTGACCCTTTTTTGATTATAGTAAGGTAGATATTTTTCAATTCATGCATCACATTAATATTTAGTTTGTTGAATAAAATATAATTCATTCTTTTTTTCTAGTTAATATAAATATACGGATAAAACTTCAGAATTTCTTTTTGTAGAAGCTCGCTTTTTTTTATTTCTATTCTACTTTTCTTTCTTTTTTGTAAAAAGAGAGTTTCAATCTACTATATTTTTTCCTTGAATAAGAAATCTGTATTTGCATTCTCAATGTATATACTGTTACATACTTTCTTTGCGATTTTTGATGAGATCAAGATCTGTTGTAACATTTCCTGGAATTTTATTATCAATGTTCGTATAAATCCCGGATTTCAATTCTCTGTTGTTGTTTTTCTGTATCTGATATAATTTTGATCAACCTGCTCTTTTTTTAAAAAGGAATTCTTATGCAAGGAATATGAAGTTCTAGAATGAATACAAAGAATATGGATTTTGATATCCCTTTATGTAGGCGGATATATAGAAAAAAAAAGGATGAGCATACTTTATACTTTAAGAATATTGTTTGAAAATTTATTCAGACCTTGAATATGCCTTTCTATAGGTATGAATTTAATAAACAGTATGAAAACCACCTTTCTATTATGCCTTAAAATGAAAATTAGAATAAAAAAGAAACTATTTTTTGTAAGCTATATTATGACATATTTGTGCCGTTATTTTCTTCAATTATTTTCTCAATATCATTACAAAATATTTCTTTCTGTTATTAGAAATAATGCAATAAAAAGTAACGATTCCTTTATTTCTAGTTATAATAAATAAATAAATAAATTTTGAATGATTCTTACATTTATAAAGTTGAAAAAAATTGTTTTCAGCAGTGAATTGAAATGTATTAAAAATTGAATAAACAACATTTAATTAGATTATGTCTAAAACAGTTCTATAAAAATTCAACAATGCATATATTGCCTATGAGTGGGACTTGCAATGTTTTCAAATTTTATAAAGCAATGTGTTAAGGTTTTTATCATATTCTCATCATGTTATTCATAATATTTTATCAAAATGTTTCTTTTTAACTGCATCATTTCAATTTCATGCTTTATTTTACTGTATTGATATTATTGCAGTTAATTTTATTTTGTGAAATTTAGAAGAAAAGATAAATAAATTTATTTTGCTAAAACTTTCCTTTTTTTAAAAAAGGATTTTCAAAAATAATTATGAAATGAAAAATCTCGAAATGCAATATTGTTGACACGATGCTTGATAATTTTTTTCTATCGCTTAGTCACATGGCAAAACTCTACAAATTAAAACCACTTTGATGCACATTAATTCTGTTGCAGAAATAAAAAAAATATTTCAACAGCATAGACATGAATTTAACCAATGTTTAAATTGTGCATATATGTCTATCAAGTGGTGTCAATAAATTTCAAGACAATTAATTATTAGCAATCTCGTTATTTGACTGCTTAGAGTTAGTTATTAATTAATTTAGTAATTTTTCAATATGATATATATTTTGGGATTAGAAAACAAAATTAAGAATGTAGTCATAACGAATAATAAATATAATTATAGTCTGAAGACTTACTAAATAATAATAAAGACTTGTTTATGTTTTGAATAGTATAAATATAAAATTTCTCGTCATCGAACTTCTTACTATTTTTAATGTGCTTAGTGTAGTATTAAAATTGTTCTAAATATTATTGGCAAGGACATTTTAAAACAATATCTCAACCAATCATGAGTCTTTTAGTCAAATATGAATCATTTAGTCAATAATTGAAATCATTTGCTTATTAATAGCAATATTCTTTTAAAGTAATTAATCAATTCAATCTTTAGCATAATTTAAATAAAAAATGTTTTGAATGATGTAAATAAAAGTTTTTGACAATCGTATAATAAATGTTTCAAATACCCAAGATTATTAAATTGTGTAAAGTTATTTCTTAGAATTTAGTGAAATTTTCCTGTATATAAATTTCTTTGATTCCTGATAAATTAAAGTGCCTAGGATTTTAATAAAAAAACCTGTAACCAAGCAAATGATTCATAAGAATCACTGATATTATAATATGCAATGTAAATAATGATAATTGCATATAGCAATAGCGTAGCAATAAGTCAGGATTAATCTGTTTTTTTAATATAAAAAGATAAACAAGACAATTATTAGATATCTTTATTTTTAGTTATGAATATATATGATATGAATTGTGTGTATGTATTTTTTGTATGCAATAACATGATATTTTTAAATAGAATTTGATTGTAAAATAAAGAAACACCCCCAAAATGTTGATTTAAATACAAAAATAATTATTTCAAAACTAATTTTGGTCTATTCATATTATTAATCGTTATAACTTTATTTTCTTGTCTAATGAAGCTATTTTATGATGTTTATTTTTAAAAAGTGCAAAGTTTTATCTTTGAGAAAAGGATATTTGGAAAATTATCTAAAATTGGTAAATTGGTGAATTATTTCTCATTGATTCTGTTAAGAAAAATTCTTTCATTTAAAATATATTAGGTAAAAATTTTATTGCGTTAAAACAAGCTAGTATAATAGAATACCTTTCGGCTTCATGGACATATTTAACTACCCGTCAAGGAATCATAGGCTTGTAGAAATATTTATAGCTTTAAATGTTTCTACAAGCTTATAATTTATCTTCATAATAAATCTCTTCGAATTAAATGTGAAAATAAGCTATTAATTAAAAGTAAAAGTAAATCATTTCCTTTTTAAAAATCGGCTAAAAAATTGACTGATTCATAAAAATAGTGTCGCCTTTTTTAAAAATAAAATTAGTTGTTTATTTTGATTAACCGTGTATTGTTGGTGGTTCCCTTGAATTATGAAATATTTATTTTATTCTCAGTTTTGAGAACAAAGACCTTTTTAAAAGGTGTCACCGAATGTAAAAGTTTATGAGTTGAGGATAATGTTTGGGTTTCGAAACAGGAGAGTTTGAGCATCGAACGTCTGGAAAAGATATACCGGCTCAGGTGTAGTTTTTGCTGTCTGTTCTCCACAATAAAGACTGTCATTATGTTTTAACTTATTTTAAAATTTCTTTAGTATAATTCTAGAACTTAATTCAATAAAAGCAAATAAAAAAAATTAAAACTCTGCCACGTTTAAAAGTTATTGTCATGAGACCCACTTGCTTTTATTAAGGTGGAAGACAATAAAATTTTTTTTGTTTAGGTATATTAAACTTGAAAATTCGATAAATAAATAGTACCAAATAAAATTCTGTTTAGTGAATTTTAAAGTAAGACTAACATTTGCTCATAGTTATGTAAAAAGAATTAGAAATAAAAAAAACAATTAGTGCGGGGGAACAATAACAGTTCAGGATTAATCTTTAAAAATACCATATCTATGAAAAAATTCATTTATTAATAAAAATCAAAAAGAACAAAAGCAAAAATATTGTTTCTAAATATGAAAAAAATGATCTTTTTATAAAATAAGCTTATCAAAAATTTGGAATTTTTTTCTATAAAGAAATTATATTTCTAATTTTTTTCCACGATAGATTATAGTATCCATGGAAATTCTACAGATTAGTTTTCAACTCATTAAAAAATCCCCTTTCTGGATCTAACCTGAAGTAGAAAGAGCATGTAGTAAAATTTTAAAAAAATAGTTATAAAAAAAATTGGTATTTTTTTCTTTAAATTTTTGCAGCAAGTCTAATATTTCTTTATGCTAACGAACGAAGAAAGAAATGTAGAAAAATAACAATTGAACGAACCGAAAGCAAAAACTTAAGAATCTTGTTCTCTTCAAGAAATTTTGTTTTGATAAAAAAATTATACATATATAAAAAAAGGACCGAATTTGTTTAAACATAAACCTTGGAATTTCTTTAAATTTTTCTAAGAAGAATGGGGCACTCCAGGAACAGGCTGTCCCCCCCTTCCTGCTTCACAGAGAAGGATAATACCCAGTCTACGGAATCTCCACAGCATCAGAATTCAGCCCCCCAAAAGCAAGCTAGCGAAGGTAGTAGAGCCCGTGTAGTGATTAGCGCAGAAACTGAGGTTGCAGCAGCAATCTGTAGAGGGGGAGGGTGGAGGCCTCATCTCCTCCCCCAAACGAAGGCATGCTGGTTGTAATTAGTCTCGTCTCCTCCAGTGGTGGGGGGAGTCAGAGGAAGATACAAACCAAGCAAAAGGCAGAAACCTTTAAACTGGAAACACCGTGAAAAGGCGCATTTATAATTCAAGGCGCGCATTCATTATTAACGAAGAAGGCTTGTACTAAATACATAATGTAGAGATATCATCCGTTAATGCAACGTCGCTGGTGTGTGTGTGTGTGGTGGCGGGGAGGGGAGTAACGCTGTAGCGTGTTCAAGAGAGGATCGTTATGCTGGTAAGGAACAACTGATTTAGGAAGTGTCCCCTTATTGGATTTGTAATCGAGTAAAGACGAGATTACCTGGGAATTCGGGCTAATTAGTTCCAAAACCTTCCTCCGGGCGGCAGAGGAAAAAGATACGAAGAAAGACGAGTTTCACATTTGCCGGCGCTTCGAGAAATTCCCCTTCCTCTTTTTTTTATTATTACTATTTCCCCTTCTTTTTTTTAATTGCGTTTGCCGAGCAAATGCCTATCGAGGGGTTGTGAAAAAAAGTATTAATCAGAAAACGCCAACGTGGAAAAATTGTATTTCTTATACGAGTACAAATCCTTCAAGTTGCATAGATTCTGATTAGCGAGTGAAGATCTGTTAATTAAATTATAATACCGCCGAGGAGGAATCGAAACGATGGAGTGTTTTGAAAAAAAAAATTGTGATTCGGGCGTGTTGATGTTTCTTTAGGGTCTATAACACTCGGTTTTGGTTAAAGGTTCGCAATGGGACAAGTATCAAGTGTACGCTAACGTGGTTTGGATTATTTTGATTCAGTAGATGGCTGTTTTATCACATTAAAAAATCCAATTATTATCAAAAGTGAGCGTCTATTGTTTTGCAATCATTAACAGAAGAAAATATTTCTGGTATTACAAGAGTCTCAGAAATTCTGCATCGCATGTGGGTCATAATATATTAATGACATTAAATGAAAACATTGAATGAGAAATAAAACTACATCTCTTATGTCAACTACATTTTTTATTGCAAATGCTGGTTAATTTTGTTTCTTTATAAGAGTTCATGAGTATTTGATTTAGCTGTTTTTTCTTTTGCAAGTTTTTTATAATACAACAAGAGGAGCTCACCAAAGATGAAAATAACAACATTAATTATTTCCTTCACGATAAAGATTAATAATTTTATAAAAGGAATGAAATATTATCATGAAGTAGCAAGTGGAATCAGAAAGTATTTACGAATTATTTGATTATGCTTTAAATAAAGAAATTTTTAAGTAATCACTTATTAAATATTCTTACAAAAATTTATTCATTATATTGATAAACATGCGATTAAATAAGAATTATTTTGAGGTACTTCGATTATTTTATTTTTCTAGTTTATCAAAACAATGTAAAAGTTACAAAAAAAATCTTGAAAACTAATTTTTATACTTCAATTTTAATTTGAGAATCAATAAAACAAAATCTCCAATATGATATGAAACATTCTACATAGAAAAAATTGTTTGAGTTCAAGCCTTTTTTGCTTTTCGAGCAATATACTAACACAACTGTAATATTTATTATCGCAATTTTTCCTTAATTATCTTCAACTGCATGAAATATTGTAATATTGTTGCAATATATATTTGAAGCTGAATTTTCTTGTTCGAAATTCCGAACATTTTAAAACACATTGTGTCTATCTGTGAAACGCCACTTCATTTCGAATCAAAAGAAAGCTTCGAAACATGCATATTAACTCAGATGGAGCTGCAAAAAATAGATTTGTGAACTTTCTGTTTATACTAATTATTTAATTCAATAATTTTTTGTTTAATGTTTGCTTGAATAAATTTGAAAACTTTGTAGTAATACCTAACAGGAAGAAATCGGGGAAGATATGTTGTAGTAAATTCTTCATAGATTTTTTACTTGATTTGATTTTTCACAATTTCTTGGAATTTGAGTCCTGAATATAATATGTTCATGAACGGACTTGCAACTTTCTTTGAAAATCTTGCAAGCAGATTCTAACATTCTGAAAAAGAAAATAGTAAGATTGTTTATTGAAAGCTAAGATTATTTTTACTCCCCTATTCTCAATAAAAATAACTAAACAATTATTAATTTCCTGTATTCAATTAATCATTGCTAATAATTGAACTGATGCCTTATAGTGTCTCAATTTTATTAATAAAATTGGAACGTAGAATTTTGTCACTAAATTCAAGTGTTAGAACCACGTGAAAGGGCTTACAGGACTACAATTAACGAAAGTACAAAATATTTCTCAAATATCATTTTCTATAACAAAATATCATAAGAAATAGAAACCACGAATTGTTGTAGTTATTTTAAAGACTAATTCTTTATAAATATCTGTAGAAGTAAATGGAAGGTTAAAATAGGTAATTTCTGCAAGCAAAATATCGTTTTAAAAGCTAAACATAAAAATAAAAGAACAGAAGACAAAGTACACAGTAGTGAAGTAATATTCATATTATTATTGTATTGGACCCGAGTATGTACAATTCAAATACTATATACATCAAACCTTTAATAAAACAAATCAATTCCGCAAACACAGTTGTACAATATTCCGCGACATTTACATCAAGTTATTAAATGACTTTCTCACAGTTTACACAATTTCCTTTAAAAAATGCACAGCAGTGAACCTTTATGACACATTTCTTTAAAATCCGGTATCTTATTGAATGTGGAACTGTTTTAATAGCACTGGAATGGATATAGGCCGAACTTGTTTTTAAGCAGCTTTGAAAATTCTCAAAAGTACGTTAATTATAAAATTATACGTTATTTATAAACCAGTAGAGATTGAAGATCCAAAGAAACAAATTAGGACTACTTTTCTTAGGAATTTAAACTTTGGAATAAGAAAAAAAAATTAAATAAAATTAAGTCAAAAGTTTATTTTACATGCTTTAGAAAATTTTCAAGGGATTAAAAAAATGCTGATTATATTAAAATATTTTTCTCCATTTATTTTCAAATATTAATTTATATTAAAGTTCAAATTACCATATGCGAGTCGGTCAAAGATAATTCTATATCAAAGTTTACATTAATGAGTAAATTTGTATGAGTAGATCAAATACCTCCCTACATTGAAGTTTAAATGAATAATTAAACTCATAAGAATAGGATACAGCTGCAGAAATGTAATCGATGCTAAATCCATCCCTCATCAGCTTAGCAATAAACTATTAAATAAGAAAGATATACAATAATGATTTCTTTTTGTCCAAAAATGTATATTTTTTACATTCAGTTAGCTTTGAGAGTGCACTTTGCACATTATTCTCAATGCTGCCTACGCTTCTGTTGTATAAAATAGGAAATCATATCAGCAACTTTCCGCATTTGAATGGAAAAGTGAGCAAGAGATTCATGTTAAACTATAATACAAGATGATATTAGCTATATATATATACTCGCCAACTACAAGGATGTAGTCACAATTTGTTGAGATAATCTGAAAACTTAGCAAATTAATTTTAATTTTACATGATCGGGCACGCCTAAAATTGAAGGTCAGATTACTGAAATATTTTCATTTTGTTTGATATCTTACAATTGCATGAGCTTAGCAAGATCTGGATGGCAGAAGGAAATAAAATGAGTTAAAAAACAGACATGCCCTAGAAAACTATAAAGATTTTTTTCCAAGTTGTTCTAAGCTTGTATTTTAATTTACAACGATGTATCTACTTTGGACATGAACTGTGAGAATTGATTATTATATATGAAAACATGTGAAAACCACGTGGAAGTTCGCGAAGAGCTCGCAAAATGTGAAACTCAACCCGGCCCGCTCCATAACTGGATCAGATCCACTCTACGAATCAGCACATTGATTCTTTTCCATTGAAGGTTACAAATCAGTTCACATGCAGAAGTACGAATTTGCTATGATGCTAATGTTGCTGAGCGGAGTACTTCATTCGTTTCTGTTTCTGCCTTTGATTACAGAACCACACTCTCACCACGTTTTTCTTGAGGTCTAATTTTTCGGCTATGGCAGCTATTTTCTCCCCTGAAGGTCTGGGTTGCACAGCGAAATAAGCTTCTAAGGATCGCTTTTCTGGAGCTGCTATGGACGTTCGCTTCCTTTTTTTCTCGCCGCTAGGCAGCACGCTTGGACCGTCAGGTTCTCTTCTCTTGTTCTTGGCCTGTGCCTCAGCTGCTTCAAGCCAGGCTTGTAGGATGGGTTTAAGGGCCACCATGTTATTATGGGACAGGGTAAGGGATTCGAACCTACAGATGGTGCTCTGGGACAGGGAACCGACACCGGGTAGCTTGAGATTAGCGAGAGCCTTGCCGACGTCAGCCTGCGTCACGCCAAGTTTGATGCGTCGCTGTTTGAATCTCTCGGCGAAAGCTTCCAGCTCTCTGGGATCGGTGTCTGCATCGTGCATGCCCATGGAAGGATGTGGTGCCAGAGGGTGATGGTGAGTGGCCATCATGGTGTTCATACCGTGTGAATAGATGGGTCCATGCAGCTGAGGGTGAGAACTGACGGCACTGCTCTCTGTGGGCATGGAGAGTGGAGGAAGAGAGGAAGGACAGATTGGGTCCAACAAGTCCATTGCGTCCATCCCGGAATGGACCATCTGACTGTGGTGAGGTCTTGTGTTGGCCGCCGCATGACCAGGACCCATGCCGGGATGGTGAGCGTACATCATATCATGCTTTATGTGCAGACTAGGGCCACCGGTAGGACCATGCTTTCCTATGTCCATCGTCAAGCCATCTGGCCGACCGACGAGACCGTCGTCGAAGGCGGGGAAGAGGTTTCCCTATTTAAAAGAAAAAGAAGAATTAGTGTAAGTTTTCATTAAAGATTTTGTTGACATTCTTTGAAAAGTCAATATCAATAAAAACAACGATTTTTTATTAATTTTTATGCAAAATAAAATTAGTTTGGTGAGTTATAGTTATTGCCTCTTTCACTTCAAATTTCAAGGGAATTACTCTATGGTTGCTCAAAAATCATATTAAATAAGGATTAGTGTTGGATGAATACTAGTTCTATGAAACCAATTCAAAACATTTTTATTTTAAAAAGCTCATTGAACTCATACAATTGCAAATGCATTTATTAATTAATATTTTTGAAATTTATTTTTCTCAAAATTATTCAACTTTTTTTTCTTTTATTTAACTTGTTGAAAAATTATTAAAATTTTATCCATTTTGTGATTATAAAATATAAACGGATTCTTATGTATTATAATATTCATCAAAATTTATGTTTCTTTGTGAAAAAGGAAAAGACTGGAAAAATTAATTTATACAGTATTGTAGTTTCCATTCAGAAACTGGTAGTCTGATTATATCTCTTCCTTAAACATTCCTATTTAATATTAAAATGAGCAATAGAAAGTAATATATAGTTATCTGATAGCATGAATGTCATTATCTTTGAATGTTTCATCCCGAGATATAACATAGTACTTGTCATTGAGTTTCTGCTTACTATAGTGTTTTATCCTACAAATTAATATGGTAGTAAAAAAATCATTTTTTTCTACCAACTAATTTAGAGCAATATTTAACATATATATATATTATAAGAAACGTATTTATGGTGAATGAGTTCATTTTGAGTTTTCTGTACAAATCCTAAATGAAACTGAATTCTATTTCAAATAACAAAACTCTTTTCATGGAACTATTCTTATTTTTATCCGTTATCATGTTGAATAGATTCATTTCTGCAAACAAGTGTGCATTCTTAATTGAATTACTTTGCAATATTTATAACATTAAAACAAAAGCAGCTATGTGAAAAAAAATATTTATCAAAGCTTTCAATTTTAACCATTATCCTCTTATAATTTGTAAATAACTCATTTTAATGAAGTTCTACATATTTTTCCAAATATGGATTTTTCCGTTTAACATATATGATCAACTATTTCTTAAATTTTACTTTAAAAAGAATTACCGTTAAAAATAGTTATTTCCTCCCGATAATCTGTATTTTCAGCGTAACAACAAGTAGCTACCCGAAACCGCCACAAAACACTGAGAGAATTTCGTTGACTAGAACGCCGCAACATCATATATCAAAATTATGGTTGAGATCTAACTGCCATCACAGGACACGGTACAACATCTCCGGTAGGAGGAACGCACCGTCATCTGTAGGGGCTATACGACTCCACATCCTTTCTACATCCCCATGATGGGGAAAAACCAATTACTATGCCACAGACTTATCATCTTCATGTCTGAGGTTTCAATTTTAACCATTATCCTCTCATAAGATACATCTCCAAGAAAATATGTATTTGCAGGGTAATGATTCTATAAAGGCAGTCTTATATACTTCACAGAGGGGATGCTTAGTAAATAGAATATTATAATTAGAATTTCATTGGTATTCTACTTTATAAAAATATAGAAGATTCTATATGATAAAGTAGTAACAGATAAAGAGCTCAGTTTTTAGTTATTAAAATAGACATCGAAATGAGAATAAATCATAATACTTTTTTTGTTTTATGATAATGAATTTTTTTATTTGAGTTTGAAGAGTCACTTAAATTATATTAATGAACCTATTTCTTTTTGTAATAAAATAAATTATTATCAATATATGTTTGCACATAAATAACTTAACATCATTATCTTTTGTATCAAACATTTATTACTCTATTTGAAACAATTCAGAAAGTTAACATCTTTAACACCATTTCATTAAATAACCATTTACTTTATGCTATATAAAATATCATAAAAAGGTAAATTCGAAACTACTGTGTCTAGGTAATTTGCTTGTTGCAAATTTTTATCAAATTCTTAATTGGAATTCAACAGAAAATATTTAGTTAAAGTTCAAACCTTCACTAATTTAATGCAGTTTTGCTGTACAACTTGTAATAAAATCTTATATAAGTTTTTAGGAATTAAAAGTCTTATAAATGTAAGAATAAAATAATTCCCCCAAATTTGCTTCTTATAAAACTCATCTTAGGTGCTTATTTAATATAGAACGAACTTAAATTTTTTTCTTAAAATTTATTTTGTAATA
The DNA here is from genome assembly GCA_026289955.1 of Argiope argentata. Taxonomy (NCBI): domain Eukaryota; kingdom Metazoa; phylum Arthropoda; class Arachnida; order Araneae; family Araneidae; genus Argiope; species Argiope argentata. Next base: position 1,919,410 of record JAOUZG010030961.1, on the reverse strand, counting down.
TGCTAATAAATTTGTGAGCTTTCGGTTATTTTCTGCTGCATTTATATTAATCATAAAGATAACAATACGTAGAATGAAATTAATTTCTTTACATTTCAGTAACCAAGCCATTCTACATCTAATACACAATTTTGCATGAAGAATTCAATCATTTCATGCACAAAAACCTTCAGACTTAAGTAGTTAATATGCAACTATGAATTTTAAATATAAAATGCATTATCTTGCTTTTTAAATTTATCTTAATGTAATTCTAATCAAATCCATTGTATCCATTGAGATTTCCATCTCCAATCGAACCATCAATTCTGGTTTCTCAAAACATAACCTTACGCAAAACTATGCAAACGTAGAAATAGTGATCAATTCTTCATTCGTGACATGAAACGTGGTTTGTCACATGCAGTACCAAGCACAATGTTAAAATCGAGCGCAGACCTCGTGAATGTTTTGAACTTATTGAACTTATCCACGAACTTTGAGAATAAACAAAAAATCGATTGAGAGTAGCGATACAGATTTTCTAAATCGGTCCAATTTGTAGCCATCAATCAATGTGCAGTTACATCGCATTGTGAATGAGAAGCAAAGCATGAGAAGCGAAATCGTTACATTTTTAATGTGTATTCATCCGCTGGACATGATTTTTGTATTAGCAATCTCAGAACAATGATAAGCTTTATAGGAAAGATATAATTTGAAAAGTTTATAATGATAATGCAAATTGCTAAATTGATAGTTGTCAGCTGACAACTTTTCGGAAGTGATAAGAAAGGAGAAATAATTATTTGAACGATGTTTAAATGTTTAGAAAAAAGGATGAGCTCTTACACAATTTGCATTATACCCGAATTTGAACTCTAGATTTCGCTTATACTTTATAACAGCAGTAGAAAATATTTAGATTATATAATAGAATATATTATATATAGATTATATTATAGTATAGATAATATAATAGCTTTTTTCGGTGTTAAAAAAAGATGAGCCGCATTTATCCATATTGATTTGGATTTGAAATCTGAATGCTGATTTTTATAATAAAAAATATACAATTTTTCACTGATCTTTAATTTACGCAGCTGATATCGTTCTTGTATTCCGAAAATTTCAACTAATACAAAGTTGTATTCTTTCCTCTTTTTTACTTGGGATTTATAAACTAAAAAGCAAATTGCTAAAGATTAGGAACTTTGCGGACTAACTAGTTCAATTCATAATTCCGAAAATAAATTTAAATATATATTATTCTTCCTTTATAAGAGATTCAGATGTAGGAGATATGCTATTAATGTTTCATAATTACAAAGAGTAAAACTTATAGTTAATTTTTTCGAAAAAACTACATGTATTAAAAAGTACAAAATAATTAATGAAACGTAAACTATAAAATTAATGCGTTCTAGGAAATTTTGATTAAATGCAAAAGAAAATCAAATTTTATTATTTTATATAATACGAAATTTTAGTTTTTCCTCCGTAATCATTATATTAGTAAATTTGTTCTGAATTTACTTTGTTGAAGTGTAAGGGGAAGGACGTTTCTTGAATATATTTTCACATTTAATATAGTAATATAAATTTGCTCCTAGAAAAAACAACATTATCGGAAAATGAAAAATATATTTTGAATGTGTTCTTGTATAAGCTTTGAAACAGAAGCAAAAATCAATTAGCATATTAAAAAGTACATAAAATATATGCAAAGAAATATTCCCTTAAAAACAATATTCACATCTTAATAAATTATCCAATTGTTTCATTTATTAATACCGCTTGGCGTTATGAGTTAAGCTTTTAAGAAATCTTATAAAATGCTATAAAACAATAATTAATAGTAATTTGATAGTTAAAATAATAGCAAACTTAGTTGCGATTATGTTGCAAAATGCGAATTTTCAATTATGTTGCATATTATGCAAGCACATCATCATTTTACATGGTTCTAGATATCTAATTGAAAGTTGTAATAAAATTTAAAATTCAACAAAAATGTATTATTATTTATTTAAATAAATTGTAAAATTAAGGGTTAATACATAATAACATAGAGGGAAAATATTTACTGGATACAATTTTTTCAGATATTTAATTTTAATATCAAATTATGACGAAAATAAACCCTATTTGAATGATGGCATATTCACCTGATGCTTCAAAAAGTCCTCTGAAAGATAAATTATGATAGATTTTTTCAATGCATCTTTATAAACTAATATTTCTTACATTTCATTATATCATAATGTCTAATTACAGTCCTTTAAATTCCCTTCTTAATTTTAAAAGGACTTATATAATAGGTAAATATTTGTGTAGCTTTTTTCATAAGATATATAGTACCGAAATATTAATCGCATTTTTGGGGGCATTTTGAGTGCCATAATAAATGGGATTCATTTGAGGAAATAATGGGACTCATTTATGGGATATTATTTATTAATGGGATTTCTCATTTATTTTGGCTATGAGTATGATATTTGTTCATAAATAATTGCCGACTTTGATTTTCGATTAATATATTATATTATAAAAATAACTTTATTTCTAACAATTTTTTTAAAAACTATCAGAAAATATATAACTAGATATATTTCCAATCATGAATTTTCAAAACTTTGGAAAGTTTTTGAATCTATGAATTTAAACTAATTATTAACTCTTTGAATATTTATGGGGTTCTTACTAATTTAACTCAAATAAAGTGCTCCAACTTCTAAAAGGGATATTCAGAGAACAATAAAAATTGATAATAACTTCATTTGATATTCAAACTTCAATACGTTTTTAAATTATTGCAAAAAAAAAAAACGATTTAAAAATATAATAAAAAGTAAAATGATGTAACTCCAAACCTTGAAAACATTCCGAATTTTATACAATAACTTTGTGTTGACAACAGAATAAGACTTGTTCCATTTGAAAAAGGAAATGCATTTTCTAGTATTTGTAACAGAAAGAAGAGTATGTTTTAACTAATCCTTGCTGTATATTTCTTGCGAAATATTTCATACTCTTCTAAAGTAATTAACTTTATCTATAGCATAGAAAAAGGGATTTATAGTTTTTAAAATTTTAAAAGCACTCTTTGATATTAGATCAGTGTTAAGAACCTTTCTTCAAAAATATATACGTACAATGCGCTTTCTACTGAAGGCTTGATAGTTACAGATTGATGCAGAATCTTGAATAGTATTCATCAAATGTAATAAGGAGGAGAAAAAGGAACAAAAAGAAAGAATAAGGTAAAAAGTATCAAATGAGTTGAGATTTTCAGAAAATGAGTTCTCCTCTCAGATTGATTAAAATTACCTTTTCAAGGTTAAAATTATTCGCGATTATCGATTCCCAGTTTCAGTCTTCCATTGACCAATCGTTGTATTATTTTTTGAAATTTATTCTTGAATTTTCTAAAGAGGGATTATTGTAGAACAACATATTAATCCATTACACATTTTTTATGATTACGCTCAGTAAAATTCTAAATACTTTTATTCATTAACTTTATCGTTTGATTCAATTTAATTAAAAAGTTTCATTATTTTTTGATGTTTTATTGTAGATTATATATTTTTTTATAGATTTCGTTATTTTAAAAGCCGTATTGCCTGTTAATTTTTCGTCATTTTGCTCTTGGTAAAAATAGAAAAGGCCTGGATTTGATAACTTAAAAGATCTTTTCCTTAACTACTTTTAAAAGCACTACTATTAATTATAATGCTAAAAAAGTTATATTTCAAAAGAGTTTTTAAAAAGTTAGTTTACAATTATGCCGTAAGTTTCGGGGAAAGTATAGCACTTAGTAATTCTTATAAAATGAAACAATGTATAGAATCTTAATGAATATAGAACTAAAACATAGAACTTAGTGTGTTTATTTCTTTTTTAATTGATTCTCTAGATAGATTTTTAGGTCCCATAACAAATCTGTTACTTGTATTTCAGAACATTCAGTGTCGAAACGTCAATATAATAGATATTTTAGCTTAATTTAAAAGAGCAAGAAACAAAAGAGAAATTTTATCAGCAGGAGCAAATTATTTTATTATTGTAAATGGCAAAAAAGTGGAATTCAAATAATAAAAATAATATAAGTAATCAAAACAAATCAAAATTTATATTTTTATCTTATCAATTACATTGAATTAATTTGTTCCTTCGGCACGCTTCTTACAAAAAAATTTGTATTTCCATAAACATGAATTTTATTTTGTATAAATTCAATTTTGTGATATTAAAAATAATTTTTCAAGCATTTTATTGATCTAGATATAAATGATTTCAATTAAATTATGAATATTTTCGCTTTGAGAGATAATCACAAAAGAAATGCATATTTATAGTAAACATTTGAAACTTAATGTATTTACTGATTAATACTTCAAACACAATTCCAATTTAAAATAGGGAATTCTTCCCCTTTAAAAGAGAAACTGCACTAAAATTAATGAAATTTTCATTTAAGAGAAATTTTAAACATAGCATTTATAGATGCCATTAACAGACATAATCTTATTTAAAATCGAAGTTTAATAAATTTATTTATAAAAAGAAATCTAATAAGAATTTATTTTAAAAAATGAACTGTCGAATTCGTTCAAAGACAGAAAAATTCTTTTAATAGTATTAATTTTCAGAAATAAGTGAACATTTTAAGATATCCTTTAATTGGTGACAAATTGCTTTTATATTTAAGATGAAATAGAATTCTTAATATTAAGATTATTAATTTTCAAGAATAATTCTGAATTTTAAAATGTTTCTTTTGAAAGGCTATAAATTGCTTTTATATTCAATATAAAATGGAATTAAACTTTATTTGTAGAAAAAAAGGGGCCAAAAAAGCAACATCATGAATTAAAATATGCATCTTGTTTTTTTATTAGCAGAATTTCATATCTTTACCATAATATACATGATTTTTTAAAAGAAAAAATCAAATTTAAAAAAGTAATTTTAAATCTGCGATGCTTGCGTGTATTTACCTTTTAATGTTTCGTAATACAATCTTTTAAAATAATAAAAGTATTCATATCCAGGCTATATGAACTGCTATAACTGGATTATCATCAATCTCTCACCAAAGATGGACAAATTTAAAGTACAACGCATACAAATACAAGAATTTAGAATAAAATTAAATATAAACAAAATATTTGTGTTCAAATGTACAGAAATATAGAAGTTAATTTAATGTACTTTAAATCATCTTTGTTTACTTTCAAATATCGTCTAAAAACCTGATATACTGGATTAAAATACTACAAAAGGGGGAAATTAACTTAAAATTTGGCTATTTGAAGGTAAATTTTAAATTGAAGATATTTAAAAATATATTTGGTTATTTGAAAATATTTAGAAATAAGAGCAATTTAAATTAATTAAAATAAATGACATTTATTCAAATTAAAGCAAATATAAATTAATTCAGTAATAAAATCTATTCATTTATGCACAAAAAGGGCGATAATAAATATGATAAGTCATTTAATGCGCTTACTTTGAGAAATATGAAGATTTCTTAAAAATTCGGCAAATGTAGGTAATTAGGGTGAAAGGATTCAAAAACCCGTTTAGGTTTTTCTTACTGTAAAAAGAGTACATTCTCTTCGTAATTATCAAAATCAAACAATGGCAACAAATGAGCAAAGACCGCTCAGCATTTCTTAACCCTTTGTTTGTTCATTTTATATTTTATTTTCTCATTGCTTAGCTTTTCATATTTGGTTATATAGAATAAAAACCTTATAATAGAAAATACATAGATTCAGAAAAAGCTTGATAAAGTTTTTAAAATAAATCAGTGATTTATTAAAGAACTCTTTAGATATTTTATCAAATGAGATTCTTGTGTTTAAGAATGAAGTATAATTCAATGAATCCCTGTATATGAATAATAATAATACATGAAATTGTAAATTGAAGTATCAATCTTATTGCTAAAATATCTTAATTTAGCAATATGAATGAATTTGAAAATCATCCAGCAGGTTTAAATCAGCCGTATTCATTTAAAGCTCATTTTATAACCTGGCTAGAAAAGACGCTTAAATTCATCTTTATGACTATTAGTATTTTTGAAAAAAATTAATTATTGCTCATAAAATTTTCTTAATTATATAATTATTAATATCAGGCAATGAAAAAATTAATAATACGAAATTTTAAACTGGAAATCATTGCAGGTGGAATGTGATATGGTCTTTAGACTAAGTACAATGCTTTAAATTCCGTTAACAAAAGAAATATACCAGAAGCCTAAAACAGTTGATGTGATCAAAATGAATATAACATAATAATAAGTAATAACATAATAAGCTTATAATTGTTGAAGATAAAGAATGAAAATAAATAGTTCTTTTATACTGATATTATTTGTTCAATAAATGAAGGAAAACTTTATCACGAGAGTAAATAGAAGTGAAAAGTGAATCCTTTAGATATCATAGAGGCTAATGAATATTAATATGTAAAAACGTTTAATGTTAACTGTTAAATATGAATGCAGTGTTTTCCAACGAAGTTTGGTGAACAATTTTGAAAGTTTCAGCTGAAAAAACTGAATTGTAATAAAATAGCCACGCAGAAAAAAGCGTTTGTTTGGTTTAATTCATTTAATTTGCATTAATGTCCCATTTAAAAGCAATTCAAAGACTATATTGGAACATAACTCGCAATTTTCAAATGTGGTCAAATGCTGAGGAAGGTGTTTGAACCAATGCCACTCTGTGAACTTCTCCTCCAAGTCTGCTGAAGCACCTTTGAACCTTTGTGCCAAATTCAAAAGTCCAAAGCCAAAGTTTCAATTCCTAATCCGAGTCCATACCACCTAGTAACTTTGGCATTTCAGAATGTTTTGTGAAAGAAATCCAACGTAAAAATAAAGCCGCAAAAGGCAAAAAAAATTACAATAGATTGTAAAAACTTTAGACATATCAGTATGTCAGAATGAACATCACTGTATATGATACTAAGATAAATCTAACCTGTAATCAATCAAGAATGGTCAACAATGATCAATGTAATGAACAGGGATCAACCGAATTTTTGGTAGAGTGAACAAGGATTTCAATATACATTTGTGGTATTTGATAATTTGAGTCAATACAACAGATTGATTACGTTGCGGTTCTTCTATTTTACTCCATTCCAAGTAAAATTGTTTCATGATAATGAATACCTACAGTACTTAGATAATCAGTTTTTTGTCTTATTATTTTTATAATTTTTTGGATTTACTCATCTATAGCACTTACAGAAATCTACCTTCTCTCTGATATGCTAAAGACCATAGTATATGATGCAGATTAATATCAAAATGAAATCCAGTTGATATAAATAATTAATTAATATCGTTTTATCCTCTTTACCTAAAATGCAAAAATGGATCATCTTCTCATATGCTTTAGGATAGAAAAATTATTTGTATAGAATTAACATAACACTATTTTACCATGTTTACTACTTCTTTCAAAATCACAAAACTTAACTGAATTAACATACAGAGATAATCTCTTTGTATTAGTTTTAATTTAACAGGAGTTTTCAGAAAATACCAAGGCAGAAAGCTTCAAACTTATATGGAAAACTCCTTCATGAAAGGATTTTACCAAATAAGTTTGCAATAAGTTCTTGCTAAAGAAACAAGTACAATATAATCAGCGTTTTTCATATATTAGTGACAATTCACAGACATATTTGCATATAGTTGCCGAATGTCACCATTTAAAATCATTTTAATAAGATAAAGCTTGAAAGTACGATTAAGAATTACTTAGTATGTCATACCTCTATTCCCAATTAACACGAAACATAGTGACTTCATTTGTGAAAATAAATTCTATAATTATTAAAAGTAAAGTGAATTATATTAGCAATAATTCCAAAATAAAACATTCTGCATGCACTTTATACCTTTGATGAAGCCAATAATTTTAGCAATTAGCGTATATATAGTCTGTAGTAATGAATTAAATTTGAATCACTTTTAAAAACTCGAAATATTATTATCTATTTATTATTCCACTCAGAAGAATTTAATGATAAAATGAAAAAAATTTAGACTTGAGAATAATATTTTAAAGAATAATTAAGAAGTCTAATCAGATCGCATTCATATTAATATATATGTAATGCGCAGCAGAACTAAACATTAGTTGGAGTGATTTATCATACTAAGTTATTTTATCAATTATTGTTATTATTTTGTCCAAATTTAAGATATGTGACTTCTAAAAGTATTCCAAAAAGCCAATTAAATTTTATGCTCATAAAACGTCTGCTCTCTTTAAGTTTAATAAGTTGCAAAATCACTAATGACTGATTCATCTAAGATATTTGATGCATTTTTTTCATCAAGTATATTATATATTCAGTTTTGGCAGTCTGGATTAAGTCTGTACGACATCATTGAAAAATATTTATGCTCTGGCCGAATTTGCAATCCCAAATATTATCATTTATATGAAAAAATAAAACAGATTTGTACCTATTTGATACGGGTTGCACACCATTGTGCAAAGAATAAATTTATTTATAAAATGTGGCTATTTTGAATGAGTTCAAACAGACTTGAATTCACAAATCAAGAAAAAATTATTTAGAAGCGGATTAAACTATTTTTTTATACTTTTCTTTCAGTTAACATCACTCGAAATTGATTTTTCAGAATTCAATTTTCTATGACAGCACCGAATTTTCCAGAAATGTTCATATTTAGGATAAAACTGGCTGAATTATCAGATAAACTAGAACTTAATTATTAGATCAAAAATAAGGAAACAGTATCAATGGATCTAAAGAAATATCTCCCGGTCATGTTAAGCGATGAGAAAATACACCTTTTCTTAAGCACTCAAACGTGAATAACACATGAGCATTAAGGCGCCGAAGATGATATCTAAGTGTTCTTGGTTTTATAAAACTACTATTTCTTCTCCTGAGAAGATAAGTATTAATAATGGTAGTAACTTAATAAAGAACTATAGTAGATGTGAAAATTTGATATCTCCTGATTTTGCCATGAAATGAGAAAATATGCCTTTTTCTGACCACTCAAAGGTAAATAAAATCTGAGCACTAAGCTGATTTAAATGATATCGAAGTGTTCTTGGTTTTATAAAAGGACTGATAATACAGAAAAAAAAGAAGAGAAATCGACAATGACAATAAAAGTTAAAAAAATAATAATAATGGATTTATCATATGTCTATCATCATATTATATAAATATTAATGTCACTTTCTGATTTCATACAGTTGACAGAATTCTAAATATGGTTTCCATAAAAGTAAAGCCTGTATATTTACTAATACTTTAAATCTACCTGGATAAGTGCTCTAAAGGAAATTTGGATAGAAAGGTAGGGAATACTTTAAATGGATTTAGCCTTGCGTGATCCCCTCTCAATCACATCAGTACATAAAAAAGACGTCACTTCAGAATCACATAATGCTTACTGAAATCTAAGCATAAAACTGCCACCCGACGAGCTAACTGTTTTCTAAACGCTTTACCACTCAGGAGCAGGTGTCCTGTTTTGCCCGGCAGGAGAACGGGCTCATTAAGGCACGTGTTGCACTTAACGTACGCGTGCCGGCGGAGAACCACGTGCTAGAAGCGTGGCACAAACGGATGCCTCATCCCCATAGCGGTAAAATGACCAAATTGCATAATTGGGAACATACTCCTCCTAAAAAAAAGTACCCCATCTGCAGATCCGACCTCGCGTCGGTTAAGTGATGGGACTTAGTAGGGGTTTGAATGTTATCGTGAGAAACTCTTAACGGTTGTTAAAAGATAAAAAAAATCATGATTTTTTATTTTAAAAAAATTACATTTTATGCAACTTTATGACTTAAAATATTAATTCGTATAGTTATACCTTAAAAGTCTTTTGTTCTGAGACAAGATGAAAGGTTACAAACATAGAAAATTGTGTGTCTACTATTTTTGATATTGTTACCATTTCTATTCCTTTTGAATCAAGTTTGTTTTGATGGGACTTAATGGCGATTAGATTTGTATCGTGAGAAACTCTTAACGGTTGTTAAAAGATAAAAAAAATCAGGATTTATTATTTTAAAAAATTACATTTTATGCAACTTTATGACTTAAAATCTTAATTCGTATAGTTATACTTTAAAAATCTTTTGTTCTGAGACGAAAGGTTACAAACATAGAAAACTGTGGGTCTACTCTTTTTTCTATTGTTACCATTTCAATTCCATTAATCATTTTGTTTTGATCAAATGATTTTATTAATTTGAGTTTGATTATTATAGAGATTTTTACGAGAACGGCTTATAAAAAATCGTTTTAACCAAAATAAACTTTTTTTTGTAGAGTAGATGCCTTTCCCAAAATATTTAAATTCTCCACTTTTTTAAATTTACGTTAAAGCATTATCATTTAATTTTTTACTATTATTTATTATATCAGAATTTCTATCAATGCAATATTGCTCTTAATTCTTAAATTTATGATATTCTACTTTCTACAAAATATCATTACTATTAAATCAAATCAAATCGGTGTAGTTAAACACAATCCATCGGAATGCAAATGCTATATAAAAAAGCAATATAAACTTTAATAAATAATTATATAATACAATCTGCTATCATAAAATTTAATAAATACATTATAATATTATCAATTTTAATTAATACAGTTTACTATTATGAATTTGAATAAATACAATTTTTAATATTAATAATCTAAAAATGGATTAAACTCAATTTCATGTGTTATCATGAACAATATTTGATTCTTTATATAATCTGAGAGATGAGAGATTTTAAAATTATTTTCGATTTATTCGCCATTATTAAATTATTTTATAGATAATTATATGAAATACCACTTATAAAATCATAAGAAAGATTTCATTCGATAAGCAATCATTATTGACTAAATAAAATTAGCTTGAAACATTGATAATGACTTATTTATTAACTATGTAAAAAGATCATAAAACTATTATCTAATCTTTGAATCAGGAATATCGATAAAATAGAGAAATTTTCAACCAATTATATTGGTAAATAAATAATTAGAATTATTAAAAAATTAATATAAAATTGGTGATAAAATATATTTAAATTTAAAAGATGAGAATTGAATTAGTTTTTTTTAAATACAGGCTTAATTTTTGTGACGATAAATCCCAATATATTTTCTTTTAATACTTCATTTTCCAAAGAAACAAGTAAGGTTATTTTTACATAAAAGTAAATTTATAAAAAATAAATCCGCATGAATTATTGATCAGCAAATTCATAAGAAAATATATAAAACATAAATAAAGTGCTAATAAAAATATTCTTATTATTTGAAAAATTTTGATAATATTGAAATATTAGTTCTTCTCAGTGATAGGTACATTGAAGCAAAATTTATTCACAGTTTTAACAAGCAAATTTTTTTTATATGAAGCATTCTACTGCTTTAAACTGGAGAGTCAGTATTGTAAACAAGCGGGGGAATAGCAGTTAACAAATGGATCATTGCTGTAAACACACAACTCGCGATTTTGCAATCAGTCAATTTGACGTGTACAACAAAAAAGATTTCTTTTCAATTTTAATGTTGCTTCGATAAATGAAAAATGTAGATAATAATCTAGCACGGCTTGTTTGATAAAATGATTATAACATGCTTTTTATAGTTCATTATTCAAAGATCCAGCATAGACCGGGATTAAAAAATTTTATACATGATATTCTTAACGTAGAGCATACATTTGGCAAATTATTATAATATTCAAAACCATTTTCCAAAATATAGGAGTTGAAATAAAGGATAAATTTTAAAATATAGAGGTAGAATAGTTCAAATTCTTAACGCTGATCAGAAAAGTAATACCTATATATTTTCTAAAAAATAATAATGTCTAAGTAAATAAGTAAAGTAATAAGACCCAAAGTAATAATTCTTTTAGAAATATCTGAGAAAAAGGCAAAATATTGGCCAATTTCTTTCTGAAAAAGGCTGCTGTTGTTTACCTTCTGTTTCATTTGTTCGAAAAAAGTTTACTTTTCTCTCACCCGGCTTTCTGGCACAGAGGTAGCACGTCTTCCACGCGTTCTGGGAGTCCCGGGTTCGAGTCCAGGTTTGGGCATGGTTGTTCTTCTGTATGCTATCTGGGGGATGTGTGACTGTTTCCCCTCGTAAAAAGGGGCTGTGCAAACGAATGTGATGAGTGTGTGGCTAAAGTCGCACTATTGGCCCAAGTTGGCACTACTTAAAACAAGAAACGTATATTCTTAGGCTTAAAATCTGCTGATGTGTCAACGGGGCTTGTCCATGGCAAGTGCCATAAGAAACTACAATAACTTTTATTTCCTAAGTGTAAGCAACTGACTTACTCCTGCTTTTAACCGTATAAATCAGTACTTTGGAACAAATGAAAACTCGATAAAAAGATATAGATTAAAATAAAACTGAAATTAAAAAAAATTACAGTAAAGTAATTAAAAAACAAGCATTAATTTTACGGCGTTTAATTTTTTAAATTAATGGCAAGAAATGCAATGGTGATGGGAAATTGATATCACTGACGTAGCAAAATTTTGTATTTTAAGATGATTTACAAATATCTTTTACGGAACAATTTACCCTGATTTTATTGGGCTTATGCTGTGAGTGAATTAATTTAAAATTTTGCATATGCGGTTTGCTTTATTATTCTTTTTGATAGAGGTCTTAATGTTACATCAAATTATTCAATCACACGAAAAACAACCATTTTATAAACTTCAAATTCTCTGAGGGAGCTGTATCCAGTAGAGATCTATTTCATTCTTTCATTCAGACCCTCCTGAAATTAGTTCATATTTTTTTTATTTCGTTTTAACTCTTAATTCCTTACCTTTTCATGATTTAAGTTCATTGATTAATAAAAAAATTAATCAGACCGAAGAACGAAATCAGAAATTGAAAAATCAAATAGAGCAGAGATATGCTAAAGTTGCTTTTTGAATGACATTGGGATGAATTAAAATTTTATAATTGCGCAATCTTAAAAGATACATCGAAGGATGAAAAGTATTATTTTCTCAGCTTTAAATAAGCTAAATCTCAGATTAAACCTTCGCTGCTCCATTTTGTAAACTGGCCAACAATGACTTTTTTCTTTTCCTCCTTCTCAAGACTGGTGAAGGCCAGTCTTGAGAGTCTTCATTAAGAGTTATTCGTTTTTTCGTCAAGTATTTTTCTCTTTTATTAATTTTTGCTTTCATGTTGCCATGATGGAAATTTGACTAAGTTAATATAGTCATTTACTTTTTTTGAGATAAAATTAAATAAATCTTGGTGAATTATTGAAACATTATATCAATATTTAATAGATTTATAATGATTGACGAATAACTCATTCTTAAACATTCATTTAAGTAAAGTAAAACTTTTGCTTGGCAAATCAAATATAATTCAAATAAGATAATATCTTAATCACAATCAAGCGTTTTATGATTTCAAAATTCCCTCTAATCAGCAACATTTTCAATATATATAATCCTAACCTCATAATTATGTTTGTTGAGATTGATGGACATCTCTATAAAATATAATATTAAAACTGCAATAATTAATTTGATTTCTCCCAGAATCTACAACAGTCATTTTCAAAATCAAATGATGATTTCCTACAGCAATTTTGATCAGACACTTAAAATTCAAATATATAACAAATTATTTTATATTTTGAAAAATTCCTTTTTTTAAAAAAAAAAGTTTATTACTTCATTCTCTTCGTTTTCAAAACGATGATAAATGCTAACGCAAATGTATTGAAGTAGATATTATCTTTTTTTTCAAAACACAATATAATTATGTTATTTTTAATCTGAAACCTGGTTGCAAAAAGTCCTTTTCACACACATTCAATATAAGCAATATTAAAATTTTCCATTTCCCTGATGATTCCTTGATGCATTTAATAAATACATTTAATGACAATAAATATTCAATAATTTTTTACATATCGATTTCAGAAAAATATAAATTTTTTTTATATATAATGTCTAGTATAAAACACGAACAAATAAAAACGGCATTTTAAAATAATTTATGATTAAATAGGGTGCAATCATTATACTACATACTATTTTAATATTTTAATGTACTATTTTATTATTGTCATTAATTAAATTAAATTTTGATTCTTTACCAGTGGTATCAATTGACAGTGAATAAAGTTCCAAATTTAAATACAAACCAAAGAAGATAACTGAAATAGAAAAAATTATGCTGGGTAGTAAACTAATAATAGTATATTTTTAAAATCTTTATAATTTAACTTTTTAAAATTTAATATGCAATAATACTGATTATATCCAGAAAAAAGACAGGTTATATATTTATTACTCTATTTAATAAAAATAAACACCAATTACAAGACTGTTAAGAATTTTAGTTCTTTCAAATAATAATTACAAAATTTGAGATAAATATGTAATTTGACTTCTTTTTTAAAGGCGATATCAAAATATTTAACTATCATTTTTAACAAGACCTAGAAAGAGTGATCTAAGTATCGAAAATAATTGGAAAACTTTCTATAATCTGAAAATGAACTCCGCAATTGCAAAACGAGCAGAAAGAAAAAAAATTAGTATTAGTAAACTTAATTATTTTACTTAGTTAGATAAAATGCATTTTACTTCAAGTATGTCAAAGACATCATTATTGAGAATTGATGTTAAATCTCAAATTCATTCCCATGACAATGCATAATCTAAATGTATAATTTTCCTTCCCTAATTTTTCAAATGTATTTTATTTGCGAATTTTTTAAATGTATTTTATTTTCGAATCTCCTAATTTTTTTTAATGTATTTTATTTTCGACGAAATATTGGAAATAAAGAGTATTATCCTTAATTTTCATGAACCGGGCTAAAAATATTTTATAAAAACTTTAAATAATAAAAATAATTATTTATTAATAAATTATTGTGGAATAGTTATATATTTGATTCATTCCAAATTAATTATATTGCCATTCAATTTGCTTTATTTTGTGAACCAAATTTAGTTTTTACGTAACATTTTTTTAGCCTATCAGGACGAAATGATCATTTCGAAGCACAATTTTCTTCAAAAATTCCCTATTGTGTTATCAAACTACATATTTGGTCAAATCTACTGAGATGTTCTTTCAAATTTATGCCTAATTTTTTTTTTTTTTTATCTATTTTCTTTTAATTGTGATTTCACATTACTAAGAAGCGAGTAAACAAGAAGTTAATTTAGAACATAAATAAAGGAAAACATAGCTAAAAGTTCTTTTTAAATTTGTTTTATTTTTCTCAGCCACACAATTTTTCTTTTTAATTGGCTTTTGCTTTTTAGATATCAAGGAACTACAAGCTTAAAAATAAATTCGATAATTTGTTCCTATTCTTTTTGACAAAAATCTTTAAAGAACTATTTTAGAGATTTTCTTAAATATCAGAAAAGTGCAAAAAATTAATGTCTGTGAATGTTTTAGATAGAAATAAATTCAGTTTAAAACCACAGCTTTATTTGATCAAAGGAAAAATGTTTTTTGTTTCAAGAGCTAATGTTCTATCCCACAGAAAATGCTTTGACCATTAATGCAATATATAAAAAAAATCCGATTTAAATGGAATTCCAGGAAACCTTTTTATTCTTTTTTCTGACAGAAAAAGTAACTATTCGATACTAACTTCCTTGAAACGAACACAAATAATTAATGTTCAATTACAGTATCTTTACACCATTTCATTCGAATAATGATGTTTAGTCTACCAAACAACTTAAATATGCATGAAAAAAAGATACCTAAAAATTAAGGAAAACATCGCGCTTGAATTAATGGATTTATTAATTATGCATACAAACTATACCCTATTTAAAAGTACTTTTTTGTAAATAATACACATAATTTATCTTGTTTACAAGGTGGCTTAAGGCTGTATAGAGTTTTCAGTAGCTTGAAAGTGCTTTTAAAAACCAAGTTATTTAAAATACAATGGAATTTCGGAAATTCGAAATATTGATAGCTTTACATTTGGATAATACGTTCTTTTTACTAACCGTAATGAAATATATTATTTTACCTTAATGAAATGTTATTTGAATTTAAAATTGTTTTATTAAATTCTAAAATAATGTATGGCTTTTTGAATTGTTATTTCGTACCTAAATTCATGATAGTGAATTAAATTAATTACCAATCCCTGAAATTAAATTAATTACCAATTTAAAATATTAATAAACGCATCATAACTATTACCGTTATTAATTTATAGCGCATAAATTTAAAAATGTGTAAAATAATTCGTTCCAAATAAAATATATTAGAAAGAAAAAGTGAAAACTAATTTTCTTTTTAAAATTATTTATCCTTTTAATTTGTTATGTGAAATGGGTTGAAAGAATTTTTTTTAATTGGGCGGGTTTTTTCACTTATATCATAATGCCTGAAAATCATATAATTTTAATCACGAATTTTATGTTTTTTAAAAATTCTTTTTATTTTAATTTGGGGACGAAAATTCATTTAAGTTACTAATTTTTCTACACTGCATCCCTTAACTTCATAATATAAATTTCAAAAACCGCAAAATTTTAAAAACAGTAAAACCGTTTTGCACTGTCAAACTTAAGAGTATGGAAAGAAAACAAACCCGGAAATCTCGAAATTCTCTCTAGTTATATTACAAATGCGCCAAAACAGGCATTTCTAAATGAAACTCAAATTTTAAATACCTAGAAATTTTTCTGCATCTGTCTCACATTTAGCCGTAGACTAAATAGTTTTTGAAAAGAATAATAAACAAATTAAACTTAAAATTTGAATTTTGAAAGAAGGGAGAAACCTACCTCAGATAGGATTAACCTACCTTGAAGTTTAAGAATTCACGACACCTTGTCAAAGAAATTCTATTAAAGTCTATCTTTTAAAAATTAAAAATAAAGAATAATAAATGAGGAATGTTAAGCATACTTTTTTTCTTTCCTTTGCTCACATACTATTATAACTCCAGTTTAAGCATTTTTAGAAATTCTTAAGAAAAATATAAAAATTGTTTTTTATATAGTTTCTTTTTACATTGACATATTGATTTCAAAAATTTAGAATCAACATTCAAAAGTTTTCCGCGTTAATGGTGACAAAATTACTTTTCATAACCAAACATTTCCTGTTGTGATAACGAATGGATCTTTAATTAAAACAAACGACAAATTCTGAATTTTTTTACAACAAAATAATCGCAAAATTTGCTGTTTAAATACAAACAAAAATGTTATTTCATTTATCAAAATGACACATGTTTTTAAAAGATATAACAAGAGCTTAAAAAGTAAATAAATGAAATTTAATCAAACGCTCATGAGATAAAAAGTTTATTCAAAAATAAAATTTTTTCAGCGAACAAATCTTAACAATAATCAGGTATTCCTTCATTAAATATTAGCATAAAAAGACGTAATATTTGTGTCTTTTCACATTTTTATTAAATAACAAGCTGTCTAAAGAGAATCATCGAAACAAAATTCCTTTTTAATGGCATACTAACAGCTTCATTGTCTCCTTTAAGGTCAGCTCTCATCGGGGAATTGAGATTAAGACTGCTTGAAGAGGATAAATACCATTCTCAATGGAAATCCTTTGGGGAGTCTCTTCTTTTTGGAAAGCTCTCAGTCCTGAAATAAAATTATATTTTCAGAACCTAAAAGGAGCTTTAGGACACAAGAAATAACTTTAAGAGTGAAGTTTAATTATAATAAATCATAAAAGAGAAGACTTACCTGTCTAATGACTTGGAAGCGGGTCCATCTTGTTTACAATCATTTAATTCTCGCGGTCGAAAGCGCGTCGACTTCCGGAATTAAGCTCTAAGTCCAATCTTGACTTACCTTGATATTTCAAAGTAATCCATTAATAATTAATAAATAAACTTAAAAGAAGAAAACCGTTATATTTCAGCTATGCTCATTTTAAAGGTCTAGTTGGTTAAGAGCAACATAAAACTGTAGATAAATTTTGATGTCTTAATTTTTTGCCATGATATTGTGGTAAAAAGAAATTTAATTGTTTTTATTTTAAAACAGATTTTAAACGTAAATTGATATTCTCAATTTACATTTAATAATATTTACAATTTAATAACAAAGTAACAAAAGGATGAGCATAACAAAGGATGAAAATTTGAAAATTTGTAAATTGCATCTAATAAAAAATGTACAAAAATTCCAGAAATTGATCATCATCTGTAAAATAAAAGTAATAGTTTAATTTTTACCAGTTTGTTTTTTTTAAAAATTGATAAGTGTTGTCTTCAATAAATATTTAAATTTACATAGGAGACAATTTGAAATTTAGTTCAAATATATTTCAATTGCTGACTGGTATTTGATTAATATATTTATAAAATATCTTGGCAAATTTCTCTTTCTAAATTTTTGAAAAAGTGATATAAAATTTGAATTGTTTTTATAAAGCCTTTTGTAAGAGTTATTCAAACAAGAGTTTTATAAAAGCATCTAATTAATTTTTTAGATATTTCACAATTAAATATTAATTTTTAAAAATTATTGTCTATTAAATTAAATAATAACTTGCCATGCTGAAATTGTTTATGACACCTTTTGTTTTAAAAATATATTTAAATAAATGAGGAATCGGAAACTGAAAATTATTATTACCGTGGAATTGAAACCCAGTGGCCATGATTACCATATTGAAATTGTGCATCGAAATAAAGTTAATTATACTTCGTTCTTACCTTTTGATACATTCCAATGGGATTTTAACTGAGACGCGATATGAAATTCATATAAAATAAAATAAAGAAATTTACATAAAATATTGTTCGACTTACTATGATAATAAAAATTAATAGCTAATAGCTTAATATATTTTTTCATGATATTGACTGATAAAAATTTATGAAACACATTAAATATAAAAATTCTATATACAAATTTTAATAGGTTACTTAGCACAAATTATATATAGGGCTTATTTTAAATAATCAACAAAAAATGGATATACGTTCCCATACAATTGTAGACACCAATAAGTTTTGAAAGTATTGTAATAAAAATTATTATTTTTTCTTTTTACCACAATTTCAAGATTTATTTTGTATAAAATGAATAATTTCCTAACCTCAACATCACTTCTTAACATGGAATAAATTATTTTCATAAATAAAAAACGAAATAAAGTTTGAAGTAATCTTTGAGCAGGAAATTCAGTTCAAAAATGTAATTTTAAAGTGTTTGGCAGTGGTATTTGACATTTTGAGTTGTTCAAAAATGAAATTTCAAAAATAAGCTTAAATAGAAAAAAATATATATTCAGGTGTGTTACATATATAAATGAATATTTTTACACTAAAGTGAAAAACATTGAAACGAGAATGTTTTACAAAATAAACATTTTAAATAATTTGGTTGGAGTTTGGAATAATTATTTTACAGGAAAAGGTTTGATTGATTATCGATGGTACATATGTATAGTTGTGGATAAACATGGAATTCGCTAACAGTTTGTATTGTTTCTTAAGGAATCAACACAAAGATAAAATAAATAAACTAAATGCGATGCGCATCCCGCAATGTTTATATGCATTGTGTTCAGATGATTTTTATTAAAAAAGCAAGATATACTCTTATCAGTAAATATACTCTTTCTTTAACAAAATGTACTCTTTTCAGTGAATTTCATACAGTTTTATTCGTTTTACATTTCGTTTTAAATATTTTACATTTTTATTGTTAGAAATATCTTGAATAAATTTTCAATATATGTTTTATTTTAATATAATTTTTTTCTTTAAATATTGCTTCTTCGCAGTTGTCTGTTGCTACAATAAATACAAAATTAACTGGATATTTAAGTGTTAAAAGACTTTATAAATTAATAAAGGTGCACTTATGCGTTCAGTTTTTTACATTATTGTGAAAGGAACGAATATAATTAAACATTATTTTGTTGTAATATTTAATTAATAATAAAATGTAACAAAAGATAATTTAGTTAAACAGTCATATTCCTATTATCTTATAGACATCTCAATTAAACTTCCCAACTATTAGAGATTTATGCCATATTATTCGTTTGAGGGACAATAGAAAGGAATTACGAACAGATATTAAGAAATACAAAAAATATCTACAAAATGGAAGTGTATTGGATGCATATGAAAGAAACAGCTGGATTTATTTGGTTTTTGAACAAATTACTTTCTCAAAAATGAATGCCGAAACACAAATTACTCAGAATTATAAATAAAATTGATAATTTTTTCGGAAAACATATATAACGTTTATGCGCATTAACTTTTTTGGAAACCATATTTTAAATTAATTTAAAAGATGTTATTATTTTGGTGAAGAAATTTTCTTTCTTTATTGAAAACCTTTTTCAATTATTGTGTAAAGTACATTTGCATCTGCATAATTTTTCTTAAACCACATTCGGTGACATCAACGATTCGAAATTCACTAGAATCGGAAAATTGCTCTTGATGTGTATTTGGAATGTATTGAATTTTTATTACTAATGGATTAGAGTGAAAATGGTTAGCTCTTTAGTATTTATCATCTAACGGCTCGAAATTGTGACAAAGATCGGGCTCAAAATTATAATAGATCAGTTTCAAAAAAATGAAGTTTATTAAAAAATCACATCCCATTTTTATGTTTCACCAGAATAAAATGTAGAATATTTTATTGCTTTTATTTAACTTATGACAAAATAACCTCGTAACAATTGATTCGATACATACAGCCATTTCTTACACATAAAATGTTTTATTGAATTTTCTTAAATTCTAATAAATATGATTTATATTTACAACACAAGCTACGATAATCTAAATATTGATAAAAATGACAGAGAAGATCGATTTTTTTTATTATTTTTAGATCTTAATTGAACAAAAATAACAGAATTTTGGATACAAGATGGCTTTTTCAATTATCTAAAACATAACCGATGGAAAAGACGATGAATGTCGACTGCTCACGAAAATGGATCAATAGCTTTTTATCTCCATTATCTTTATTAATAAATAACTTTCGATGGGCTTATGCAATTTTGTACAGATTACAGTCGTTTCAATTTAACTAGCATTTTTGAGAAAGGCTTCAGAGATCAATTCTGATTGATTTATGCACTTAATGGTAAAATAGTACACTTTTACCTCCGCTTTCCTCAGAATAGTTTATGTTTTCACTCCAACCATCATCAGAACGGTGTTTTGAATAAAAGGGCAATATAATACCACCCATCGCTCTTACATACTACGATAAAAAGATATTTTATTAAATTCTTAAATATTATGCATTAGTGTAGAGATGAAAATATTTTATGTAGAATGTTTTCAGTAATTAAAATTAATTAAATGATTTAAACAATCAATCTGAATATCTACATCTCTGCAAAGTGCGACAAAAAAATCCTATACCTCATAAATTAATTACTATCTTTTTAGCTAAATTAAACTAAACCTATATGAAACACATACAAAATTTTAAAAATATTTAATTTAATCGGAGGATTAATTTAGGCCATGAAAAAATATCATTTATTGCTTCCAGTAATAAATGATAAATTTTTATTCTTTTTTAAATATCCTTAGTGCATTCTGCTGGTACGTAAATGGATAGTAATTTTATTATTGTATTTTTAAGTTCGTATTCATTTTAAAAAATAGATAAGCATATTTATATTGGTTTTCCAGCGAAGCAATATGAATAATTAAAATAGAAACTTAATTTTACTGCATAGGAGTTTTCAACTTTAATATGCCTTTATTCAAGAAAAATGTTTATTTTCCAGAAGTATTTTTATATTCCTGGAAATATTTCAGAAATATGTTTATATCATGCAGGAAGAAAAACTTGAGAATATTTAACACGTTCACTAGCATGGTTTGCGCTTGTGATGTAGACAATCCTTCTAATTGAATTACCTTTCTTGGCTATCTCTTAAGTGTAGTAAAGAATTATCTAATCAGGTAGTAAATGTGAATCACAAGAGGGACACGCTGCAGTCAATGTTTTAAACTAAAAAAGACTTTAAACTAAAAAAAAATTCCAATAGTTGATCAGGTTCAAGATTTTCTACTATGCAAACGTAGATTTCTAATGTTCCCATTTCCGAAAACTTGGAAAATTCACATATCATCAAGAAGTTTCTATTTTAAAAATATTTCTTCAGTTTCGATCGTAATTATAAATATGCTTCCCATAAATTGAACTATTAACATGATTTTCTTGATTTGGAAGAAACTTATTACTGAGAAATTTATTACACATATATTAAAATGATAGTTGCTAGGACAAACATAATTATGATTTATAATGAAGTCAAGGCTTACAGCAACACTATATATTCAAATTCTGAAAGGAGCCTTTCACAAATTAAGCAACAACTCAAAACATTTTATGGTATTTGCTGAAAGAAAACATAAAAAAATTATTCCTCATTTACTTGTTACGAGTCTATTGGCATTGAAAACTAAACCTAAATATACGAGTGACAAATGTTGTTTAAAATATCGATTTAATTTTTGATTATAATTTAACAGCTTATATGAATCGAAATTTGGCAGTGAATAGAATTGTTGATTTTAAAAAGTCAGACAGAAAGGCGAACTGGTTTGTAAGCAATTTCAGTGAGTAACTTAAAAATTACAATTATTCAAATGTTTTTATGAAAAAATATTATACAATTTTTGTGTAACTATTTTTTATTCTTATAAGGCATTATTTCTTCTTGCTGAGTTTTGATACCCATTTTACTTCAATTGTAGCTTTTGTAATATAACCAATGTAATTCTTCTTTTATTATAGCAAAATAAAATTGCTAATTTTACAATAAAAGTTATATAAGTTTAAGCCTTAGTTATAAAAATGTTCTTGAAAATGAGGGAAAGACATCAAGAAATTAAAATAATATATAACGATAAAAAGCGATAAAATTCTCAATCATATGCATTGTTCATTTAGTAAGCTCAATTGAAGTAAAATGCTTCGTAAAGCAGGGGAATAAAATAAAATATTGGCAGTTTATGGCAGTTATTTATTATGCATAGAGACCACCTATTGACATTTTTTTTATTTGTAGCGAAGATGTCTTTGATTTGCAATTCTCTTTAAAACAAATTTAACAATAATTTGGCTAGGCGATGGGAAAGTAAAGGCTGGCTGTTTTGGATATGGAGTCGAGAATTTCAAGTATAATCATTAATATAGCGCCACCAATTTTTTTTTAATTGCTGCTGCTTGAAAAATTGCCAATGAAGTTTTCAACCCAAACTTTTGTTTTTTTTTTTATTTTCCTCTCCAACTGTTAAAAGTGAGTCATTTACGAATACTTTTAGAGTTAGACCTTTAAACCTTTTTTTTTCTTCGTTGTTAGGAAAGGGTGGAGTTGCCAGCTAAGTGTGAGGCCGTATGCCAAGGAAGTGAGCAAAGAGGAAATAAAATGAATTTTTGTTTCACCTGGAGTAATAGTTGATAAAGTAATAACTGGATTTATAGCTTTCTGTCTTTTTTCTCTGGGTAATTGAGAAACGAAACAATCGTAAGATCTTATATAATACTTCATACCTAAATACTCAGAGGTAATATGAAATATGAATATTTTTTAAAATTGTTATATTATTATTAATTTATATATATTAATCCATCAAATTTTATTCCTCATTCTAGAGAAATTCTTGAAAGTAAGGGAATTTAATATCTCAGGAACTATGAACAATATAACAAGAAAGAATATAACAATTTAAGGTAAAAGTTTTAACCTAGACAGGAAGCATTTAAAGATCAAATTAGTGTGTCTTAATAATCATTAATAAGTCTTCAAAGAGAATCAGTATATTTTTGTATAATTTCATAGTCCAATTTTTCATTCGATTGAATTTTAAATAACTTAGATTAATGCACTACATAAATTATATAATTAAAAATTTGGATAGACATTAATCAAACTGAAATCATGTATATCTGCAGTCATCATAAAATAATTAATAACTGCAATGATATTTCAGGAATAAAAATTTATGTTCATACTTATATATATCTGATTTAATATTAATATTTTAATAGTTAATCAATATTAAAAATAAAGCAAATAATGCAATATTGGGAGTATACGTCCTGTAATATTGCACACATTTTTGAAAACTATTTATTCTCAAATGTGGCACATCTTGATGCAAATCATTTTTATCGCAACTTAGATACTTTTGATAATGAAAATCAAAAAGACTTTAAATTAATACATCCTGACTATGGTTAGCTGAATGAAACTGAGAAGTTAAAGACAAATTTTAAAAGTTAAATAATTACATTTAATTTGCTTGATTTACACCAATTTGATCGTACTGTTGGAGATTTTTAATCAGAGACACACAAACAATCAAAGTTATTCAAAATAGTTTATAAATGAACCTACCAGATTGTTTAATAAACACTTGCGTCACTATGCAGCCAAACATTTTATAATTTGTAAAATACCTTAAAAGTTTTCTAAATTATAAATTTATAGTAATATTTTTAATCTTTTTTTGAAATTGGAATGTTAGAGCAATTTTCACAGCCTACATTAATTATTATTAATGATTCCAAATATATATAAAAAAACTACTGAAAAGAAATGAAAAGAAATATTTTATTTAGGTTTAATATAATTTCGTTTTATTTCAAGAATTATCGATGACTTTTCTTGAAAACTTTAGAAGGAATAATCTATCCTATTATGTATATTTCTTTCCCTAGCCTGTAAAAACTTAGAATATAAAAATTATATCAAAAACATAAATGGAGATATGAAATCTTTTTGAAAAGTGCCTTCATGTACAATACAACTTAATATTTGGCTTAGTAATTCAATCACAGTAACTTATGCAGAAAATTTTATGGGTTTTATTTATTAGTCTTTAATTGTTAAATATATTTTGAAATCATGACTGATTGTAAAAACTAACTAGGTGATAAATTCATCTCATTCTCACCACTATAAAGGATATATTCCTCTCAATCTCATCACTAAAAATGATATATTCCTCTTAATCTCATCCCTATAAATGATAAATTATTATTATTCACATTCCATGTGGATTGCCTTAGAGCACTGAAGAAAAAGGAAGAATTTTTTTTACAATATTCGAATGTTAGACTATAATAAATCTCTATGGGGGGTGTAAATCTTACTTGAGAGTAATAATTACTCTAAGCAAGTAAATATTTTAATCAAAATGATAATTCTGTGCAATAATACACTGTCTCAAAGAAACGGTTAAATAAAAACTCTATTCAAGACGATAAGTCTGTATAGTAACAACTGTCTCAATCAAATGGTTTAGTAAATGTTCTAAGCAAGATGATAATTGTGTTTAGTAAAAGTATGATTAAAAAACACTGCTTTCTTCACACTAACTACATGTTCTTATTCAATGACTATATAGATAATATTTTAAATGAAAATAAGGTTACGATTTTAATATTTTGAATTAATTACTGGAAGAATAGATTGCTACAAATATAGTTTTAAAATTATCTGTTCAAATGTGGTTTCATAAATTCAAATAATGATTCTCTATGCTCAAATATACAATAAGATACTATTTTATTAATTCAAAATAAATATAACCTACCATCTTTAGAGGTTAAAATTTATGAATTAACATCATCTTAAAATCTCCATAAAGGTACTTAATTACTAACTTCTTGATTTAAGTAGAAAAATAATGATGATATTTAAATTCCGACTAGAATCAGGAATTTATGCATACTAAGGATAAGAGAAATGTAACAATTGAAAACTCCATTAGTTTGATGTCGTGTTAGTGAATAAGCAGCTATTCAATTTATTAACTTCGAAAATGAAATCAATTTAATTCATGAATATAATTTAAATTTTGTTAGCATCTTATTTAATGCATAATCTTCATAGTGTCTCAAATCTCGATGAGCGCCCACTTTTTTTGATTATTTATTATATATTTAACATTAGCAATAAAGTAAGTGTTATTTTGTATGCAGACAATTTTCGTTTATGTGACTAAATGTAAATGCTTAATAATACGCAAAAGTTGGGAAATAACATATTTTTTTACATCAAAACCAAAACTGTGATTTATGTAACATTCTCTAATGATGCCCCTAATACTTGCCATTGCATAATAATTGATTTTCCTGCCTTTAAAGTTAGTGATTTGTTGAAATAATCTATTTTCTATATAAATTTTGTTTTAAATTTTAATGAAAAAGGCCTTTCTATATGATTCTACTCCACAGAGCGATTTAGGTTTGGGAACCGATAATCTAAGGAATTTCATTGTTTTGAATCTATAAAACTTTTAAGACTTACAAAACACAATTACTGTATTTTTTTATTTTAAAAAATCATATTTCTACGTTTAAGATTGATTCCGTGCATCATTATATGTATTATGCGCTTCATGAAATGATGCCCTTAAGAGCTTCAAAGCGTTGCTGAAAAGACCGAAGAAAAATTTAGTGCTAAGATACGCTGAAAACAAGGAAATTAAGAAAAATGGTAAGCATTTGGCTTGAAAACTCTTTTTGAATAAAACGCGAAACTATTCATATTTTATTTGATCTTACGCAAATGTCTTTTGGCTGCCACATGTTAGCTAATGATACAAAGAAATGATATTTCAATACCAGGAATATTTTCAATTCAAAATATGCTGTTAGGAAAGAAGAGAACTTTACTCCGTAACACAGATTCATTTCAAAATTTCTATGGAATTTGTTTCTTAGTAAAGTTTTCATTTGTTGAGCTCTTAACTTCTACCAGGAACGACTCAATAGATTTCTTTCTCCTTCGATTCAGTACTTAAAATTGTCATCCAGGTTAAATATTTTTGTCAAATCCTATACTATATATTTTTCACGATCAATATTACCAGGTGCAATTTCGATCCATTCTTTTCTTCAATGTTAATATGCCATTAATTGCATATTCTTCATTCTGTTGATGTATCATTTAATCTTGAATTAAATATTGTGAAGAGATAAGAAACGTGTCTAACGTCAAAACTTTGAGGTATAATTTTTTTTCAAACATTCCATGAAAACCAAATTTTTTATCCAATACATCTTTCTCTTTTCCTAAAGAATTTAAATGCATTTTCTGATTTCTTCAATAACTTTTTTGGATGAAGAGAAAATTAATAGCGTTGTTGTTTCTAATGGCACTTGCTACGGACACTCTCCCTGATGCAGTCAACGATGTTCAGCCGATGGTGCTTTTTGTGTTTTAAGTAGCGCCAACTAGGGCGTAGGGCTCACGCATCAAATCCGCTTGTACAACCCTTTTTTACAGGGCACATTCACACATATCAAATAGAACAGATGGAGAACAACCATGCACGAAATCAGGAAGTGACGCCCAGATCACGGGGAAGTCGTGCTACCCCTGCGTCAGGACGTCGTAAAATTAATAGTAATTCAGGTAATCAATCTATTAATACCATAATAATAATTAGTAATATTTCATCTATTTAATTTGATAGTCAATGGAACAATTCGTATTTTAAACACATGTATTAGTTAGCAGAGTAAGATAATTAATTTTTATTGAGAAATGTTTGATCTAATCAAAGTTTAGGCTGTTACTTTTTTTAAGTTTCAAAACGATGAAACAGCCATACAGAAATACTATTGGAATTTCTAACGTTGGATATATGTCAAACTGTTAAATTCTAGTCAAATAGTCACGGAAGTTTACTGTCAAAGAAGCAATTTGAGTACGCGAAGCCATAGAGAAAGTATTTATATATTGAGCAATCTTTCAACAAGATGATGCCATTCCCATGTAAAGAAAATTCCACTCTAGAATATTTTAAAGTAAGCAAACATTTTCTTGCCACATTATTTGCATTTTTCAGATATTGTACTTAGAAGCTTTTCATCACTTTTTGAAAGGAAAATATTCTTCTTGAAAAAACATTTCTCAAATAGGTTTAGCTGAGATTTTTTTAGTCTTAGTTCTATAAAGGTGGTGATAATTCTTTGTTTAAAAAAAACCTAAAGTTCATACAAAAAGGTTATATTCCTTTTAACAGCTACAAAGTTTATTTTTCATTAATTCCATTGGAAACGTTGTAGGATTTCATTTTTGTAAAGTTTAATTATTTGAAGACCCATCTATGAACCTAATTAAAGCCCCTTTTACCATAGTAGTGACTAAATATGGATTGATTGAAAATTAATTAATTATGCATGGGTTATATGAAAATTTAATTATATTCATATGAATTTTCATGAAAAATTTTAATACACAAATAAAAATACATTTATTTTTGTATTAAAGTATAAAGTTGACTCTTTCTTAAAAGTTTTCTATGTTCAGTTAGTTCTTATTTCTTTTAAAAGACAATTTCTTTATGAATTGCTGTATTTCCATTATATATATATACAGACAATAAAAGAATGTTTTCTTATTTTAATACATTGTATTTTCTTGACTTAAAAGGATTTTATTTCTTACTTAGAGCGATCTTATAGAAGTCTATAGAAAAATTAGCAATGAATTAGACGCTACAACATTTATCAATATTTAAAACTTATATTTACTCTTATTTCATTATCTATCACTTCTGAATTTATTTTCCAGCAAATTCCATTCGAATAAATTAACGGAAAGTTACAAAACAAATGCATGAACATCCTGCTACAAAATATCATCCATAAAATTTCATAAAAGCTTCAATAGAAAATCTAGATTTCGCTACCAATTCCTTTTCTTCTTTCTAAATTCTTCATTTTCTTCTTTCTACTTCGAGATATCTAATAGAAGTCTATAGAAAAATTAGCTATGAATTAGACGCTACAATATTTATCAATATTTAAAACTTATATTTACTCTTATTTCATTATCTATCATCTCAGAATTTATTTTCCATTGAATTCCATTCGAATAAATTAACGGAGAATCACAAAACAGATACACGAATATCCTGCTACAAAATATCAGCCGTCAAATTTGATGAAAGTTTCCATAACAAATCTAGATTCTTCCATTTCATTTTCTTCTTTCTAAATAAATCAGAATACATCTTTCTGAGTTACCAATGGATAATGAAGAAAGAAGGACAAGTGTTACCACAATCTACTTTCCTCACATAATACGACTCTTTCCCCTTGTTTCAAAAGATCTTGTTCCTACAAAACCCAAAATAATATTGGAGATGTTCCAGCTTTTTCAATTCATCCGCGGCTGGCACATCGATCAGAAATTGAACATTTGGTTTGAAAGCGAGGGTACAGTCTTCGCTGTCATAGTTTCAACCTATAACCAATATATGCACAAAGTGCTGTGCCGACGTCGGTGTAGCGTTCTCTGCAGCTTGTGAAAGCCATTTTCGTATGAGATACGTAATTGCCTTCACGGGTCCGCCTTTACAGGCTTGGGAATGTTAGTATGCCTCTCTCATAAAACTGAAGTCCCTGCGACGTAAGAACGGTGATTTCTACCTGCATCCTGAGTTTCATGTTTTTCTCTTTTTATTTTGTGTCTCTCCCTTTTTTTTTCTATTTACGATGCATCCAAGTAAAGGCTTTTAGGATTCCTCTCTTTGAGTATTGGAGGAAATTGAACTCCAAGTGGCATAAAGCAAGACGACGTAAACTTTCTTTTTCCTGATGCGTTGTGTTTTCCAGGGGATTCAAATTTCTATCGTAAGATTGCTAAGTAACTTCCGTTGAGAAAAAGGGAAAAAAGGGGGAAAAATCTCTTCCTGAAAGAGCTCAATTTCTTGTTCGTCCTGTTTCGGAAAAGATGCAAAATTGCAACATGGAAGGAAAGGATGCTTTATATTTTACGGAGAGAATCCATCGAACTAATTTTTCTTATCAGCACGCAAATTCTGGATAGAAAATGGCATCATTTGATGAAAACAAATTTAATTTATTCTGGGAAAGTGATATCGTTGGCAAATTAAGATTCTCGCCTTTTGAATATTTAGCAATATTTTGCATTTTTTTTCTAGCATTTAAAGAAAGATATCTATTTTCTTTTATTTATACACGAATAGTCTTTAAATGGCAAATATGTTGTAAGCATTTATTTAACAAATTATTTTTGTACGTAATCAATCTTTTATGCTCAATAAATTGAATTAGCTATGAATACTATACAGGAAATACGATACTTGGATTTATATTTAGATAAAATATATTAATATTACGCAGACATTATTTGAATATGACAAAGAAAAAACTACAATTTAATCAAAAAAACCCCCCAATTTTTGAAAAACTTTTACAAAATATAAAAAAATTTAATTTATAAAAAGTTCTAATAATGATTCAAGATTTTACATTTTATTTTCAAATAACTTTTTTAAAAATAAGACAGTTTCTATATTTTTTATTCAAGGGTAACCTATCACATGAAACTATATGTATATTATCATATCAACTTAATTGTTATATTTTAAATGCATACATGGCATTTACTCACATTTAATATTTATTTATATATTTTTAATAATGATGCTAAAACTATTAACAAAATGGAAATATATCAAGTATCATGCTACATATAAAAGCATTAAAGAAACATAGACATGAATATACATGTTATATTAACAGAGTTTTAAACATCAGTTAAGATAGCAAAAAAATCAAATAAGTAGATAAAAAACATAAATAAAAAAACCCTCTTATAATCATCAGTTTTATATACAGATAACGATACCTATAAATAAATATTATCCTATATTAATGTTACTCATTGCTCTATTCAGAAAAGGAAACAGCAAATTGTTTACATTTATTTTATTTAGTTAATTATGTGAGCTTTATCACCCAATGTTATTACAGACATTTATCGGATAAATAATTTCATGCATTTTATAAAGGAAACAAATATTTCTGGTAAATTTGTCATCGGAAGACTACATTTAAAAAAATTATATTAAGCCCTTTCTATGGTTTTACGACCTAAATAAAAAGGCGTATTTAAAATAAATCTATTTTCGAAGAATTTAAAAATTCTGGTCATGCATATCCGTTCATTACTCTATTATATTTTACTTTTCTTTCATATAAATAATTATTAGTTGTATTTTATTTTATGTTGATTGCTGAGAAGAAAATTCAGTTTAAAAAGAATAAATTTTAAATATCACATTTAGATTCATAAGGAATAACTATTTCTTATTGCTTCAATTTGCATTATTTATTAAAACATTTCTAAAACCCATTTTAATTCACAAGAGAATGTAACGATTCGAGATCTTAATTATTCGAAAAAGATATATTTAAAATTTAACTAGAAAATAAATTCATCTTATATATCTCCATTAAAGCAATTATTTTCTTAGAAATGAAATGAAAACCATTTCGATGTTTTCCTTAGAACTAAGCATAAATAGCTCACAGAAAACACGAAAATACCCGGAATTAAAAATAATACTACAGATAATTTAAAATATTATTTTGTTATTAATAAAATGAATTAAATGAAGGTAAAAGGTTTAAGCATACAAAACGAGAAATATGTTTTACCTGGAACTGATCGATAGAAATTCCTACTGTACTACATTTGCATTTTTCTTAGCCGAATGGATTAAATATGTAAGCGTGCTTTAAATTGAATAATGCACGTTAATAGTCAGACACTTTTATTCATGAATAATAATTTGATGAATAATGAATCAACTCATAAATATTCAAGTCACAAAAGCGTTTACATTCTCCCTCATAAGGCTACTTGGATTAATGAATCTGTGTTTGATGATTGGCTATTCATTTTAAATAGATCAAACGAAAGAAGATGTGGAAACATTTTCCCACTTTTTTGAATCATCTATGTTTTCTTTTTCATTAAATGCTATCCGTCAGCTGTGGAGTTAATTGATATTTAAACATGCATACTTTAATTTTTTAATTCAATTAATCTGTGTTTCATAAAATCAGTGTGAAATAGTAATAAAAATGGATTTTTGTTTGATGAAGTAAAAAATTGAAACAGATAAGATTAGTTTTTAAAAGTTCTTTTCTTTTTTAATATTATTTTGTAGAATAAAGAATTTAAACACTAATTTTGGATGAGGAAAGGCAGGGAACTGAGAAAATTTTTCTTTATTTTTAACAAAGATTAATTTTAGCTTGATAAAGGAAGAAGTTGATGCAGATAAGATTAATTTACAAACGCTTTAGAAAAAGTTTCTTTCTTTATTTAAATATTGTTTTGGGGAATAAGAAATTTAAATTTATAATTTATATATATACTTTTGAATGCTAAGAACTGACACAAAAAATTATTTAATCGCACTTAATTATATTAACATATGTGATATTTTTAAAAAACTAAGATTTAAACTACAAAAAATAATCTTATTAATAAAACAAAACGTAGATTTTAATAGCCTTTCTATAGAAGCAAGTTAATAAATCAAAATAATGATAACTTGTATGGCATTTAAAACTTAAATTTTGAGTTTTGATTTATCAAGCTTTTTTCAGTCTTACTTTTTTTTTTCTGTATAAACATTCTCACTATGGTTAACTTTCATCAGAACATAACATAGCATTCAATAAGAAGTTTCATGTAATATATTTCTAATATATTTCTTCCAACTTTTACATGAAGATATTTTATAACTACAAAAGTTTCTCATAAACTGTTCTATACCCTTACTTATCAGAAATATTTAATACAAATATATTTTAATTGCATTCATTATTGCTGGAATAGAGGAAAATTAAATAATATGCATTCTGTAAAGGTTTTTTTTTATTTCCATATGAGTTTCTTCTCTAAAAAAATTAGGGACTCAAAATTAGTATGTATAACATTCATTTTTAATGTTTTACATAAAACAATGAAATTGCATAATTTATATCAAGTTTTACTAATAAACAAATATGCATGTTTTTCCTCTTGCACGATTATCACTTATCTTATTCACAATTAACAAGCATTATTTTCATATTCTCCTCAAAATCAGCAAAAAGAGGACAATTCTTTCGATCATTACACAACATAATTTTGTAATCATCTTAACTAAACCAAACTAAATTTAATAATATCATAATCTAATATACATATATGAAAATAACTTGATTTTATTTCTGATTATGGCAAATTAGAATGGATTTAAACTATCACTGCAGAATTCTGTACTCAATTACGTTCGAATCACTCTATGTCTTTTTAAAAAAATATTTCGATTGCTATTATAAATAACTAAAATACAATTCATAATGACTTTTCAGAGATAGATTAAAATATGTAATTGTTTGTAGCTATTTACTCATTTAATGAATGTTTATTTGTGTTTAAAAGCTTCAATTCTATATAGATAACCCTTTGTCCTCTTCATTATTAGAAATAACAATATAATTGTAAATTTATACGAATATATAATTTCTTATTAACGAGAAAGATAAAAACTATCGCATTCAATTAAAAATATAAGTAGATTACATGATCAATTATTCTGTTGAACCAAATTGTTCCATTTTAATCGAATTGTGTTTCCATCAATATATCTGTTGTAGTTAAAACAATAATGCAATTGCGCAAAAGAGTCTAGCTCGATTATTCATATTCAAATACCAATTTTCGCCTTAAAATTTATCCTTCAACACTGAAATCAAAGAATAATTTCTATTGCACTTAATTTAATTCAACTCTAAATCACTATCATTAATTAGAATACTTAACTAGGGTTATAAGAAATTATTAGAATTCTTAACTAATATATTAAGCATAAAACATTATAAAAATATTTATTTAACCATTTCAATTGAAGTTACTACAATATCTTTGGATTTAAAATAACAATTTTTATTCAGTCTCAGAAATTATTTATTAAATCTATAAGAAGTCTTCAGAAAGAAAAGGTAATTCGTTTTTATAAAAATTTATTCTCTCTAAAGTGACGAGACGTTTGGTTTATTAGAAATCAGGAGATTTACAAAGAACGAATTTAATGACAAATGTGTGATGCTGTTAATTCTATTTCACTTAATTTAGTTCATTTCTAAATCACTATCATTAATTAGAATACTTAATTGAAGTTATAAGAATTTATTAGAATTCTTAAATAATATATTAAGCATAAAAATTATAAAAATATTTATTTAGTCATTTTAACTGAAATTACTGCTATATCTTTGGATTCAAAATAATATTTAAAATGACAATTTCTATTTCAGGAATTTCTTAGAAATTATTTATTAAATCTTCAAGAAATCTTCAGAAGAAAAAGGTAATTCGTCTTTATAAAAATTTATTCGTTCTAAAATGCTGAGATGTTTGGTCTACTAGAAAGCAGGTGATTCACAAAGAACAAATTTAATGACAAATGTGTGATGCTGTTAAATTGCTTTATTCATGGGTGGAAACAGTGCGCTATCTAAACCAGCTAAATGAAAACTTTCCGGTAATATCCGCATTCATTATCCCAAAACGTCTCGAAGACAAAGCAGGGTTCATTTGTAAAACATTGTACTCTCAATCAATTTTGTTTCTTATTGCACGTACGGCGAGATCGAAGTAATTTGTTACTCGAAACGTTGATTGGATGTCTGATACTTCTTAAACATTTATCGATTGAAGTAGATGTAAGAAAAGCTTTCTTTTAGATTTTCTTAAAGTGCAGTTTTAAATTCGATTAATATTTAAAAGATATCTAATTTAGCGTGTGAATTATTACAATCATTATCTTTCAGAGTTAACTATACCAAATAGTTATACCAGAATTTTTTTTGACAAAGTAGCAATTATAAAATCTGCTAAGTATATAGAATTCGTTTGCATGCGATGTGATAATGCTAATGTTTTACACACGATTTATATAACTAATATATCATAATTATATTCTTGAATTTTATATAAATTTAGTTCTAAATTATTTCTCATAAGTACTTAATATGCTGATTGTGTAAGTTTAATTTCAAAATATGTAAGCTTTGCAAAATTTTTTACTAGCATTCCAATTTTAATACATTATTCCACATTATTTTGCAGAATAAAAACGATGTTTCTAGTTTTTTTTGGGGGGGGGGATTGAAACACCTGTTTAAAATTGTTGAAATATGATTAGCATTTTTTAAAATTTCAGATTGGTGTATTGAGTATGAAGAAATAGCTTGCAACATTTTTGATAGCACTTAATAATTACTAATATTTTGTAAGTTTTTCAATATTTATGGGCTTTTTAATGGAATTTGTGTCGATATTACCTACAAATGTTCTTAAATATCAATTAAAAGTCACTTGAATTCTCACTAGATATTTCATACGAGGCATAAGAATTAATAATCCTTATTGCTTCTTAAAATTTATTTATAATACAAGTGCTTGCCTTACTTAAGCTCGTATAAGGATCATATTGGCTTATGTTTTTAATACATGTTATTACATACAATAAATATATTATTAAATAGAATATTAGGTTTTTAGAAAATAATCAAAATTTACACAAATGATAAAAAGTCAATAAAATATCAAAAAATTACGGGGTATAAAATGTTTTATTGGAGATAAAACATATTTACAATTAAAATAGCATAAATAGGAGCAATTAAATAAGAAATTACCAAATTTAGCTGATAAAATATTATCCCCTGAAGCATACACACAAATCTAAATTTTGTTCAAAAATCAGTTCTTTAAGAAATATTGAATAATTGATATAATCATCTATTTTAAAACCCCGCATTTTCTGACTCAAAAGCAAGTTTTCTCAAATTTAATATCTTCTCAATATCTACTTTCAATTTATAATTGTTTCGTGATTATAGATCTTTAAAGGGTACGAGTTATAAATAATTTCATTTTCATTAAAAGTATATAAATTTTTGACAATCAGTAATTGAAGATCTTTTCGGTTGTTTTCGAGAGTTTCAAGTTAATGAAAAATTGAATATAAATGTAAAAATATATCTAGATAAAATCTAATTTCCTCTATAATTGTCAATTTATCGTCTGCAATAGTTTTTGCTAAAGAATCAAAAATTTATTTTATTACCATCTGGTACTTTACTTTAAAGATAGAAAAAGAAGTATTTTTTAAAAGCTAATTGTTACTTTAATAGGAAAGTAAATTAGTTACATTTATTTTCGTTCTTTGAATTTAAAAGTTAATGAAGGGTAACTATAAGACAAGAGATTTGCTGTTTCCCCTAGAATAGAATCTTTCATCTGTAAATATCAGTTAATAAGTTATTCATTTTTATTTGATATACCTTTTATTTATACTTTAAATACATATGTTTCACACTTTTAGCTAGAAACTAAATAAATACAAAAATTAGAGAGAAATTTTTAAATATAATTCCTTTTTTGAAGTTATTGATTTAGAACTCGGAATTAAGACCTATTTGTTGAATGTATTCATGATACGCATTACAGAAATACTCATTTTGAACATCTCAATACTATTAGCAAAAACTTTGATTTTCATTTATAGTCGAAATCGAAATTGTTATGTATAGTTTGTTTCTTCCCTTAACCTTTTTTAAAAGTATTAAGTGCATAGGATTTACAAGATTATATTATATCAAATTGTTCATTGATTTTTACTTAGTAATAAATATAGCGCTCAATAGCCTTCACTGGCCTTATACTCGTATTTAAATAAACAAGGATAGTAGAACCTTTTTTAAAGGATCAGATTTAATGCTATATACTACAATCAGCTTTAATTCTATATCTAAAGAAGCACATTTCTCAAAGTAACAAATATATTGGATTATTAATTCTTTGAGTATGTGGGGTATAGCCATGTAATAATTAACTTTACGGCTATAAAGTCTTTGTATATGTATTTAAAATAAGTAATAGACGTAAAACAATATGTAAGACAGATGTAAAACAATATATTCATATTTTACAAAATAAGTAAAATATGGATATTTTGTATGTGCATGTAAAATAAGTTGATTAAAATTTAAAATCAAACTGCATATTTTAAGTCTAGTTAATTATTTTTAATTAAACTAGCCGAGATAGACTATCGGGCTTTTTTTCTACATCTAAATACTTAAAACAGTTGGGAAAACTAAAGAGCCATTCCTCCGTCAAAACTTCACCAATGTTGCTAATTTTTATTTCAAATGAATTTATTCTGAGTCATCAATGATCATATGATGGCTGGTTGGTTGGTTGGTTTGATTTTATTGGTGCCAGAGCCATGTTTGGCTATTCTGCAATGATCATATGAATTGCATATCAAATCTCTTTTCGCAACCGCCGTCCATTTCCGAGATATATTTTAAAATCATGACTTCACTGAGAAGAGAAACCTAGAAAGAGCTCGAGATTGACATACTCTAAATAAAATATTTAATGCATCAGTTTTAACAAATTTATATTATATGAAAGAGCAATAGTTTTTAATATGTAATAAAGCTTCTTAAAATCGGCTCGGTGGTTTCATCTGCTGATTTCTGCTACAAGATTACACTGTAGAGAATGTATCATAGAACAATGTTCTTCCGATTTCTCTTTACATTTCAGGATAACGGAAGGCAGGGGATCATAGATGATATATTTAGAAGTCACAGACTTTCAAATGAAATAGAAATTGACGAAATAAGTCCAAAGATTGGGACCGAGCAGCTGGTTCATTGTTTTCCTTTATTATTTTAATTTTGATCTAAAATGAATCGGTGTCAATTTATTGTATTATGAATCTAATTGTGTATTGCGTATCTGGTTAAATGCATTTAATTAGTTTTTTTTTATTAATTGAAGTCTTCAGTTTCAGATATAACCATATGTGTTGTTATTTATCGCTCTCTATGCTATTGCACTGGGTGTATTTTATTTATTTATTTGCTTTTTATTGAAATGCATTTACATATACACCAAAATGTACAGGAACAGCATCATCTCTAGAGATGAGAATGAGGCGTAGCTTTAAAGTGTTAAGATTTGAATCTGGTTTTGCCTACTTTTGTCTAATTTTATAATTGATTGAGTACTTTTTGGATTCGCTTGTTTATCTTTGTATAGGAATTTCTTTCCATCTAAGAAGCAAATAGTCTGAAATTGTTGCAAATTTTAACTAAAGCAATGAAGGGAAAATATTTTAAAAATTTTCAATGGCGACACAGAGTCACGTTAATCCCTAGAAATTGAAACTATAGAGCGTATATTCCCTATCCGATGAGAAATAAAGTCAGTATATAAAACAGCCTGGTCGAATGAGTAATCGGACAATGAGAGATTTAAAATTGGCCTGGAATTTTTACCTTTATGAGTTTAATGTTTTTATATGCTGCATTTGGGTCATCCTATGTTCATAAAATGTAAATAATAATAGTAAATAAATATAAATAAAACAATATAATATTATGTAAGATGTTAATAATATTAGTAAAATGGAGAAAACTGATTATTTGGAACAAGCAGAAGAAGAAATGCGTGTTTGACCAATTCTTCACTTCTGCTGAATAGAAAGTTACTTGATTTGTATTAAATATCCTTAATAAATTTTCAATATCGCAAAGATTTCTTGACTATAGTGTTTTCAAAAGAAAAATTACAGATATTTCTTATGTTAGTTATAAAGAGAAGTTAGTACATGCTATAAATGAAATGCCCGTAATTAAATTTTCTTATCATTCAATTTCTATCAAGCAAAATTAAAAATATTAGCTTTAAGATTAAAAATCTTATTTGAAAATTAGAGAAATTCTACGAACAAATTTAGTTTTTTCTAAAACAGATAACTTATCTCTTTCGTTCAAATAGAAGTCATTAGAGATAAGTTGAAACAATAATGAAATAATTGTAGAGAGCCGTAGCTTGCATATGCTTTAACTTTAAATTTCATACTATTCCAGTAACCTATTTATTTTGACAAATCTGATCAGAAATAGATTACTTTCGAAATTGCATTACTAAAATTTCAGATCCATTAAAATAACATTTACTCATTTTACAGTCTCTCTCTTTCATTTACTCAATTTACAATCTATCTCTCATTTACTCAATTTACATTCTATACTTATTAAAATTTGT
The DNA here is from genome assembly GCA_026289955.1 of Argiope argentata. Classification (NCBI taxonomy): domain Eukaryota; kingdom Metazoa; phylum Arthropoda; class Arachnida; order Araneae; family Araneidae; genus Argiope; species Argiope argentata. Next base: position 1,880,407 of record JAOUZG010030961.1, on the reverse strand, counting down.
TACGCACACACATTTTATTACATTTCATAATACCTCAAAATATAAATGGATATACCAAAATTCAAGATATCTTTTGATTAGCCATATGATTTTTAAAAGGTTGCTCTTTATATCTAAACCATTTTAAAGACAAGGCCGCGTTCCGTTGTTAAGAGTTAATATAAAATGGCCCAGAGCGTCATACGAAACAACGATAGCAGCTTCAATTCCCCTTTGTTTATTTACTTTTGCCTTATTGATTACAATTTAACTTCCTCGCATGCTACTCATCTCAGAAATTTTGTTACTTTGTTTAAAAGTAATTGGTCATAACATTTTAAAACCTCTCGGCTGACGCGATGGATATGTAGCCATAACGGCACATATATAATTCATGGATGAAAAGAGATCGAATCGGAATCGTTAGCATGTTTATTGATGAGCACTTTAGCTCTGAATTCTGAAGCACAGGATTAATTGGTTGGGGTTGAATTTATGTAAGGAAAATATTTCAGTTTCGAAGTTCAATGCTCTATGTTTCGTATAAATATTGCGAAGTTTCTATATTATTTAGAAATTTTTAATCTTATTTATAAGTATTGTTTTAAATTGATTGATAGATAAAGAATATAATTTTAAAATATTTTTATTGGTATGTGGTACCAGATAAACAAAAATTTTTAATTGAATTAAATTTGATGTTTAAAAAACCCTTTTCTTTTAAACATCAGATTTTACAAACGTCCTTAAGTAAATACTGGTTCCATGATTTCAATATATTTTTTATCCATTTAATCGAAAATTATTTTTTATCCATGATGATTACTGAAAACGAAGTTTAAATATTTAAAAGAAAGTATTTTAATTTATTATTTTTTTTCATTTGATTTGAAAGGTTAGAATTGTCATTAATACAAGATATTTCCATTTAAAATTTTCTACAAGAAAATGAAAAAAAATCATTAATGGTAATTTCAAAGTGAGGGTAAATTTTGAATTTTGTGAATCTTGTATATTTTATCGAGTAAAATATAGCATTACATGATAAAGTGACCTCAATTAAATGGCTGAATATAACCATCTTTGATTGTTTTGTACATATTTTTTCATAGTTAAGAATAAGCTCATTTTTATTTACAATTATATAGGTTAGTAGAAAAAGTTTGTATTTGTAATGTAGTAAAACGGATCCTTTCAGACATAAAAGCTTTTTTTAAATATTTGTATCGTACTAAATAAAGGCAATTAATAAAAATGAAAATTTTCTCATTAACTTGAATAGAATCATCATTTTTATTTACAATTATATAGGTTAGCAGAAAAGTTTGTATTTGTACTGTAGTAAAACGGATCCTTTCAGACATAAAGGCTTTTTAAAAATATATGTATCGTACTAAATAAAGACAATTAATAAATATAAAAAAATTTCATTAAATACATATGTTTCTTTATTTATTAGGTTATATATAAATATTTCGGACAAATATTGCTCCTTGTCGATAAAGTATTCAAATAAAAATCCTTATATAAATGAGTTGCTATTATAAGTAAGTCTTAAAATGCAATTAGCAATTATAGTAAAACGGATCCTTTCAGACATAAAAGCTTTTCTAAAATATTTGTATCATACTAAATAAAGGCAATTTATAAATACAAAAAATTTCTCATTAATTACATTTTTTTATTTATTATGTTATATATAAATATTTAGGACAAATACTACTCCTTGCCGATGAAGTATTCTAATAAAAACCCCTATGTAAATGAGTTGCTATTATAAGCAAGTCTTAAAATACAATTATAAATAGCTTATAAATTTTCTTGTTTAAGGGATTTTACTTAAAGAACTATTTTATTGGCAGGCGAAAATTTATACAAATTGAAATTTACCGTAAACGGAAATCAATGGAATTTTTTAATGCATAAATTATTTAATTCAAGCTTACTTAAAATATTTTTTATCAAAGCTTTGGGTTATTTCATATTATAACACAAGTCATTTCACTAATAATAAAATATAAATATAAGTACTTAATGAATGGTCATTACATAACTCAATAGACAATTTCAGTTTGTTTCTTGCTTTTTACTTCTATGGCTCTATTTTTTAAGGTTTTTTTTATAATATGTTGATGAAAATACTTTTTATTACTATCTGAATAGTAATTTTTCATTTTAAAACTGTGAATTTAAGGAAAATTTCGATGCCTTTACATTTACAGGGTCTCAGACAAAAATCTACTATATATTAACATCAATATTCAAAATACAATTTCTTTCTAATTCTTCATTGATGCAACAGAATCAGTGCCAACATTCATCTTGGCAACGATTAAGGACCTTATAACAGAATAGTATCAAATTTTTTAAGCCTATTTTACAATAGATACGTAACATGGTTAAAACTGCTCAAGTTTGTTATAAACTGAATCTTCCAGTTACTTCATTATGTATTCTAAATTTTTTTTGGATCATAAAATCTAACATTTACTTTTGATTTGCTTGTATTCTGACTGAAATATCGTGGATCGAATGAAGAATGAGAACTCTACAATAAGTGTGTAAGTAGAATTATTAAAATATTTTTTTAAAAATAAAGTAAATATTTGATTTTTTTGCAAACTTCAAAATATTTACAGAATCCACCAATACTCTATTAATTTTAAGTGTAATAAATTATTTAAAGAAATATTGAAATTTCACTTGTTGCATAAAATTATGAACTAACAGTTTTATGTATAAACTATTAAAGTAAGATATGTGCATATATTCCGACAAAGAGAATGGTATATTCGAGTAAATTATTGCATTAAAGCAGTTAACAATCACTTAAGAAAATTCAATCAATAATTAAAATACAAAAGAAACAGATTCATATACTAAATCCAATATTTAAAAAAAGTTAACTATTAGAATAGCACTTTTATATTTTTTATGTTAAATGATAATGTAAATTTTTCCTTACACATTCAAAACGAGTTCCACTACTGAACCTGGTATGGTCATATAATTCTTCTACGTGTAATTTCTGAAAAGAAGCTGAAATTAATACACACCAGGCAAAATTTTGAAAATAACATTAAATGTAATTCTACAATAAATAAAACGTCTTTAGAATTTAGGTTATATAAATATTATTAAAGCTTAAATACATATGCATGTAAAAATTTAAGCAAGCAGTAGCACTAATCACAAATCGCTTGATAATCAAATTATCTGCATACAGGATCAAAAATTGTTTTTCTACGAAATTTAAACTGATGTATTTATTACATCAATATTATAAATTATGCATAAACTATTATTAATTATCCTAATACAGCAAATATTTCGTCTTTTTAAAATAAATTAATCGCATTTTGTTACATATTTGAAAAACTACACACTATTTTTTAGCGTATTAAAAATCACTTCCATTTTATTTTTAACTATAATGGATTTTCGTATAATTTAATCCGAAGTAGCATGAATTGTTATAATGCAACGAAAAAATATTGTCCAATACTCATAGAAAAGTTACTCGCTTTTACTAATTTTTAATGCTTTCACGTTCAAATTCCGCATTTACTATCAGTTTAGAAACATGTTTGAAATATCCTAAATTAATCAGATAATGCATGTCCCACATGGTGCAGTTTCCTATTTAACGAAATGTTTTTTGCGTCTAGTGTGAAAGCTAATTGCACTATAAAATTTCAGAAGATGATAATAATTTTTTAATTATTTGAAAAAGATTATGCAGTTCGATTTTTGCATCATATTTTTCTTACTGAACTTTCATACGTAATTAACTGTTAAGCATGTTATTTATACGCATAGCTTAAACCTCTGTAAGTTAGTGAAAACTCATACTTCAAATACCACAAAACTTATATAGGTTTTATTAATATAAGGAATTATTCTTCGAAATTCAAAAATTTAGATAAATTAATTATGATTCTATCTTTCAAGTGGATAAAACTTCAATATATCTGCTAATGTATGAACTTGTACACTGCTTTTACGAACTTATATATAGTTTTTACAAACTTAATTATTGTATGAAGACTTGTTTTTACAAACTTAATTATTGAAACTTAATTTATTGTATATTTTATTATTATTCTTAAGTTAGATATATTCTATAATAGCTCTTTTTTTAAAAAAAAACTCTTATTTCAGCAATATCATTGCACAAATATGAATAAAAATTATAACCCCAAATAGCTTATAAATTCTTCTTTCTTCAGGATTTTTTTAGTTATTGACATTTCAGATGTTTTCTTTTACAGATGTTATTTATATTTTATTCTTTGAATAATGAATAAAGTGAAATAGTAAATTATTGTAGAGAGGAAAATAGTGTAAAATAAAATTTGTAATATATACTCATTTTATTCTTTTATTATATGTTAGTATTTTATAAAATATTAATAACAACAATACATTTAAAATGGTTATATAATGTGTTCACTAGAAGAAAAAAAAGAAATGTTAAGAATTCTACCCGTGGATTTTTGAATCATTTGTTGATTTTTTTCATCTCAACTCAAAAATTTTATTTAAATCTTCATATTTATTACACATAATTCGAGAATTTTGTGTTTTTGGAAAAAATATGCAATAATCAATTTGTTTAAAAACATTATTATAATGAAATTATTACCAAATCAAACACATTTTACACAGAATAAAAGTGTTCTTTGTTTTATTTAAGCATTTAAAAAGAAGGATACTTTGAAGAAACATTTGGATATAACATTGAATAAAAAAATCGGACAATTCAATGTTTCGTGTCGCAGATTTTTTTAAAAAAATTGTTTTATTTTATGATCCCTGCAACAAATTCGTTTCTAGATCCTACGATGCCATGACATTCCCAATCCAATGTGCAGTTATTATCTGAATGATATATACTTGATACAAATTTTGAGAAACAATTTAGAAGAAAACAGGTATTTTTATGTAAAAATTGTCATGCTTACAAGCGAAATAATCTGACAGGCAAAAAGGAGGAATTCTTTTTCGTTAAATTTGTGCAGAGGATGATAGAACAGTGTGACACTTACAAGATGTCGGGCTCAGAGAAATCAATACATCTGATTGACAATCTAGACTAGGCTTATCATTGTCTGATAAATTCCCTTGGATTTCGTTTACACGCGAATTTTCCCCTTCAATCAACTGCTCAGAAAAATCGATAAAATAAACTTGAATGAAAAAAGTTTACTAGAAGTAACCTCTAAACTATTGTTTTCTTCTTCAAATGCTTTGACTTTAGAAGTGAAAGAAAGTAAAAGCATGCCTTTCTGGTTAAATTCAATATGACTACTACAACTAACAGCAATCAATGTTGCATTTTAAAACACCGAAGTAAGATTGTTGTTTTTCAAAATGTTCGACTGATTCTATTGAACTTTTTGTGACATGATACCATTTTTCACTTTTTTATTTCCCCAAAAATATTTTTGCAATTTAGTCCGGATGAAAATAGAAAAATCGGGTGTTCAATTTTGTTTTGAATATTGAAAGGTTTAAGTATAAGGAAAAAAAATAATAATGTAGTTTTATCGTCACTGGAGTAAAAGCCTTAAAATTAATTATCAATAAAGGGAATATATTATACTTAATTTAAAAATAATTATTAATTGCAATGAAATAAAATTATTTTTTTAAATCTCTTGTTCAAAATATCATAATATAATAACATTTTACGCTCGTAACTTCTTTCTTTATATCGTTTTTAAGAATTTTATTTTTATTATGACAAAAATATTGTGTAGGCATTTGCACAAAGAGATGCATTTAATAATTTCAAAATGTGTATATGTACAAAGACATTAACAGAAATAATAAATAAAATTTTATTTAAAATATTTTGAAACATATATCAAAATTGAAGAGAAAATCGAAAGTAAATAATTGGTATGATTTTAGAATTCAATAAATCATTATTGTATTGAATTCTAAAAGGATATAAAAGTAGTTGTTTCTTTTGCTATAATATAATAGATTAAAAAATTTTACAATTTGATTAATTTTTAACTAAAAACTTTATCTAAAATTTGAAAATTATTTCTTAGATGGTGCATATTACTCAAGAAGTAGCTAGATGCCAAAAATTCTTCTCTGCTATCAAGGGTTTGCAAAAAATATTTTAACAATTTAAATATTTATATAAATTTATATAAATTATTATAAATATTAAACAATTTAAATTTTTTATCCAACATATAATTATTTTATTTATTGACTAGTTGTAAATTTGAAGGGTACTTTACTTCAATAATTAATCAAAAGTTATTTATTAATTTCAGAGATATCTTTCTACAAGCACAAGATTAATTTTTAGAGGAACGCGCAACACAATCAAAATAAAACAAAGCACAGGACATATCAAAAGTATCTTGGATATATTTTCTATTTTATGTCAAGTTTTTTTGCATGATTTTCCGTATTTATGGAATTCCGTATTATTTAACTTTGTAACTAGTAATATGTACTTTATTTTTTTGTTATTCAATAATAAAATTTTGATATATGAACTTTAATAAACATTTTCTTGAAAATTTCATAAGTTTCTCCGTCGGATGTGCTGAGATATGTCAGGATAAAAAACTAATTTATCTTTGACCATATGAACGAACTAATTACAAAGAAAGAAGTCAAATAAGCTTTGATCTTAAAAAAATAATTTATTTCAGGATGGCAACAAGAGCGATAATGATAAGCAAAAATATAAAAGGGGATCAGAATTTTTTAATTCCAATAAAATCAGAAAAAATAGACAAAATTTTTGTAATGGTGAAAGAGAAAGAAAAGCTGAACGGGCATATGTAAAAAGGTTCCATGGTGTATATGTTGAAAATTATCAGTAAAATATTATTTTCCACAGCCCCGATTTTATATTAATCAGTACTTTTTTATTAGTTTATTAATTATTCGATTTAAATTATCCTTTTTAAAATAGACGGATAAAAATAATTATCTAATCTTTAGTTCTTCTGTTAAAAACTATATTCTAATTTCACTCATAAAATTATATCTAATATTTTATCAACTGAATATATAACTTACTTATCACAAATACATTTTATAGGCTTATTTGATTACCTGTACGCGTTTTAAGTTTTCAATATGTAAAATGAAATATATTTTTAATTATATGTATAGATGATTTTTATAACTTTCAGTGAGAAATAAATTTATTTTATATTATGTTGTACATTTGAAGAGAATAATTTCGTTAATGGAATAATCAAATTTTTATCCAATAGAAATTTTGGAAAAGCATGCAACTTTTAAAATTCCTTTAAAATTTGTTTTAAAAGATTTCATTTTAGAATCTCCCGATGTTCTTTTTTGTTTGAGGCAATAATGTAATTAACTGTGCATGATATTTTAGTAACCTAATAAGTGAAATTAATATTATCATCCGAATTGTTTTGCGCATGCTTATTTTTGCGAAATATATTAAAATTTTTGAATATTAAGGCTATTCATCCTAAAATATTTCAAAATACTCTTAATTTAGTGTTAAATTCATTCATTTTTTAAATAATAAGGAATATTTCTTTGAAATACGGTTTGATGAAATGTACGCAAATGAAACCTCATCGCATTTTTTTAGATAATCAGTAGCGAAAAACAATTTATTATTATTAAAATAATGATGATATCATCATATTATAAATGAAAGAATAAAATTTGCATGTAGTAATTTCATAGATTATTTAAAGACTGTAAATGCATTAAAGATAACTTTTTATGTAATATCGTTATGTTAAAAATAGCAATATGAAATTTTTAAAAGCAGGATGAATTTTGGTTTATTACATTTAAAATAAATAATATACATAGTCAAACTGTAGCCTCGGTTAAGAAAATTCATCTGGCATTTACGGTGATCAGAAATTTGTGAAAAAAACTGTGAACCTTACTCATACTACAAGCTTATGAACTAAGATCTGCTAATAATAACTCATGAACAGATATGATATTATAAAAACAGAAAAATTTAAAAACAACATAAATAATTTTATACTTTAAATATATGAATGTTTATAATATAAAAAAGATGTGTTGATTTATTATTCTTTGATTTTTTACAATAGTCCAGTGGGTTAATATATCAAAGATAATTCAAAAATTGGTTAAAAACTAAATTTGTGTTAAAAAGTAGTAAATTAGGAATAATGCACTTAAGTCGGAAATAATTTGACATTTTATTTGCTTTTGAAATTATTTCTAGGAATTAAAATTTACGTAATACTTCAATTTTTCAAGAAGCTTTCCAAATGAAAATATCTGAGTAGATTTTATAAAGAATAAGTATAATTAAAAACCACATATTTACTTACGAGCATATACAGATTATATACTGGATTATTAATCCCTTTAAATTCATTAAATTATACTTTAAAATCATTAAAGTAGAACTAACCATTTGTATCTAAAATAAATTATTATTTGAGTGCGTTGAATAATAGTTTACTTGCCTGCACTAAATTCTCCAAGTTTTGACTATCATAACGCAAAAAAATTGGAAAATAAAAAGTAAATCAAATATATATTAAAATTTCAAAATTATTATATTTTTGAGGCAACCAATATATGAAATATAACTTAGTATTATGAAACATAGTGTGATATGAAAAATATCGCCATAAACTGTCCACTCTTTCAAATGGTCTTCTGAAATATATTGCCTTTCATGTTGACAAAATTCCAATGCTTAGAAAGCATATCTATGACAAAAGTTGGTCGTAAGCATGTTATTGGCCTACGCGTACCATTCTGTCTCTGAGCTGGGATTTGCGCTGAATAATCTCTTCTCCCAAAGCGAATCTAGATTCCCAAGGAATGACAAAAGTATATTTTCGAATCTTCGTCCCAAAGCGAACAATGTATGATTTACGAATAGTGACCAACATCTATTTTATTTTATGCTTAACATTGTGCATTTGGAATCCAAAGCATATTGAAATGGGAAGATGGTAAATCTCGAAATACGCGGAATAATTCTATGTGCTTCGCATAACATCCGATAAAATAGTGCCTTCCTAAGTCCCATAGTGAGGATAGGTGATGTTTCAAAATATTTGAATACAAAAATATATTTGAAAGGAAAACATCAAAAGTAAAGCTAAGGAGGTATTTATATAGGAGCATTTCTCAAAGTATGGAATGGATATCCGTTAACATAGATGCAATGCCCGTCATGGCAACAAAGCTTTTTCTTTCAGTTTTTCATCTTATAGTCATGAGATGAATATATATTGGATATTTACTAGCTATTGGTCATTTTTAAATGATTTTTTCTAAACAAATTAGTAATTTAACAAGAATTAATTATGAATAAACGTTGTCAGAATGTCTTTTATTTCAAAGAAGTTGACGCAAATTCAATTTTATGCACTTAAAGCTTTATTAAAGTTTTATTTGAGACAAGTTGACGAAATTTCGTAAAAAAATGAGTTAAGGGACATTTTTCAAAAAGAAATTATGCCATTTTATTTGCTGATATTTTAAAAGAACTGATATTTATAACTTTTTTTGGAAATTTTCTTATACTATTGAATCTTTGTATAAAATACAAAAGAATTAGAGCTTTCATGGAGGCCTAATTTTCTATTTATTAAGGTACTCTTAGGAAATATACTTTCTTCAAATACATTAATAATTTAACCAATTCAAGGTCTGATTGCTTTACACTTTGAATTTGTTCAAAGATAAAATTTCAAATATTATATTTGGCCAATGATTTAGGCTTAATTTATTCCAATATTTTCCTTTTATTGTACTAATTTTATGAGCTAACAATTCACAAAGGCTAATTAGAAAAGTATTTGTATTTGATAACTATCAAAAGAAATTATTTTTATTGCGTGAAATTCAAATAATGAAATATACATTTCAGAGCTTTTACTTGTCTTATGGTGAGAGGGGGAAATATTTTATTCATTTATTATTCTGAAGTTAATAAGAATTAAAAGCTGGTCATTGAAGTTTGTATCTGGCCAAACTAAACATTAGCTAGAATTTAATGTTAAACCAGGTAATTACCCATTAAATCAAAGAAAAGAAATGAGAAATTTCATTTTAATGTAAAAAATATAAATTACTGGCTGCTTTACTCTAATATGTTATCCGTTTGAAATTTCACCTTTCCTTTTCCCTTTAAAAGATTAGATTCAATCATTTAATTTTAAAAGCTATTTTTCCACCTCAAATTCTATTTTATTCTAAAGCACTTGATTTATGATTCATATTCTTCTTCAAAATTGAATTTTAGCTCATATTCGGTAATAAATAATGAATATGATCAACATTGGCATTTTTTTCAATTATTGAAAAAAGAATGAAAAAAAAGAGAATAAGTTGTACCTTACAAATGATAAAGAAGTATGTTATTATCTATTAAAAGTCTATTTTAATCTATATTATTCTGAAAATATTAAAATGCATACATATAATTACATTTTTCTACTTTTGGCGAAATTGAAATTTTGACATGACTTTATTTGATGCAAGTATTTGTATTCATTATACGAATATGTACAAACACGGTCTATAATTTTTATTTCAGATCCATAACTTATATTTAATGACTGAGCTCATTTTAAACAAATCAAATAAAAAATTTCCGAAGGCATCTATGCCCAACATATATTTGTATGTAAGTAAAACGAGCATTTCAGAAAGACAAAAGTTTTTGTCTGTATCAGGTGAAAGTATTAAAAGGAGAGAGGTATTTTGTGAAAATATTACTTCATTTTAGTAAAAAAGATCCATAGAAGTATGTAAAACGCAGTAATTCATAAAATCGGTAAAAGTAAATTAAATCTTTTGTGTGCTAAGTAAGTATAAGGAAATTGAAACTACATAACGTTTTTTAAAAATAAAACTTTTATTCTACATAACAGCAATCTTTTAATCATAGAATATTTGTTGGAAAATATCCATAATTGAAAAGCACGCGAGAAATGATTCTTATTTTACTAGCAAAGTTTAAATCTTAAATAGTTCTTAGAATCTTTTTGTTGCCTCTTCTTTTAAATTTTATGTTTTTACTTCAAATAATATTTTAGGATATGAATTTAAAGTCTGTTAAAAATGTTAAATATGGCAAAAAAAATTATTCAATAATTTTTTGTAAAATTACCATTAGTTCAACAATGCTTTAATTCAATACGTTCAGAAAGCATGTGACGTTTTAATATCAAAAGACGCTACTGTAATTTGAATTCATTTTAATATTAATTACTTTATGAAAACAAAGTACATCCAATCTTGACCTAAACTCAGGAAGTACCAGAAAAAATGATTTCATGAAATATCTTAGGATTTGCATGAGAAATATGCCGAAATTCATACAGAATACATGTTATTAAATAATGCAATAAATATTGTATTAATACAAATTAGATAATTTAAACTATACAAATACATTTTTCTACATATATGTGCTATATATGTTTACACGAAAAGAAGAAAAAGAAATTTTCTGTTACTGGCGTAGTATTTGGATATTATATGGATAAGACACTAACTTAATCTCAGGAATATTAATGTATTTTAATGTAATGAGGGTTGATAAAATGACATGCTAAAAGATACTAAACAATAGGATTGATAATTCTTAAACAAAAAATAATTTAAAACTCGTTACATCAAAATTCTTCTTATTTAGATGGAAAAAATAAAGAAAAGATTTTTCTTTTATCTATGTCTGATTTTACTAATTCAATTCACAATTGGATTAAATCCTTGGTTTGAATTAAAGCAGAAAATTTTCATTTATCGTCCTTCAGTAGCCACATTTTTTCTTGGAAATAAAAAATATTTTCTTGATAGACTTTTAATAAATAATTGTCTCATATTTTTGCTACTAGAATTATATTAAACGAAAACTCTGTCCCAAGTCACAATATCTTTATATTTATGTTTTGCTAGTAGGATTAATAAATCAACAATTAAAGAGAAACTATTACTTAGACGCAGATGCCCAAGAGTGAATTATAAATCAGAGAATTTTAATTAGTTTGAGTGGTAATTTAATACCATTTAATCATGTTGACTGATATCATTGATTATTTAACATTAAAGTTAATTAAACTGCATTTAATCGACAATTTTATTTTAAATCGAAAGTATCATTACATTCAAGTATAAATTAATTTCAACATCTAATTTTCTTTTGCACAGTTATCATTTTCGCAATATTTAATTGCCGCTTCCCTATTCAGCGCATCTAAATCTCCCAGACAATTACATCAATGCACATATCAATGTCTGAATCATCATTCAGTGGAATAGCTGAATCAGACGGATTTGGAGGAATAATTGATAACTGTAAGCCACATAACCTCCACGCGCGTAGCTGGAAGTTAATCATAAATCTAATACACTTTGCATCATCGGCCGATTGAATCCTAAATATCATATCAAGATGCAACATAATGATTGCTTCATCCCAAATGAACTTATAAATTGATATGTTCGTCTGTGATGATAAATTTACTTATTACTCGTATTTGAATTATAAATTTTCTTTTTTTCTGTTTATTAATGAGTTTTAGATTGCTTGAATTGCCTAAGTTAAATTAAGTTAATAGTCTGCAATATTTTCTAGTTATATATTTAATAGGAGGATAATTGCTCACTTAATGTTCAGTTACAGTATTTAATGTGATTTAAAAACTTTATACGATTATTAATTTAAAAAAAATTGATTGTTAAATTGGTTTTTACAAAAAAGATTCCTCGTTTCTTCAAGAAATCAATTTTAGATAAGTAAATGTTTATATGTGCAGGAATTGTAAAAATTATTTAAATATTGTGAAATGAGCCGCATAAAAAATTTTTGGCCGGAGTTTAAGTATGAACTAAGCTTATTAAGACCTTAAAAAAACAATTTTACGATTCTTATAAAATAAATAGCGATATTAAATGTCATAATTGCATGCTTAAGCATATTTAAAAAAATTTAAAGCGAATAATTACCTTTAAAAACTGTTTTTTTTTTCAATTTTCAATATGCTGTTAGCGTTTAAAAGCACAGCGTATGTGTAAATATTCAATTGATTGGAAATTAAGGAAAATTCTGTTTCTTGCATTTTGAACTACTATTAGTATTTTGTACTATTTTAAACTTCCCTTTTATTTTAAAGCATCATTTTACAATGCTTTTATTGATCCTAAAGTAGTGATGAACCACGCTTTAAACTAATTTTTAGTTAAAAAATAATATCAACTACCTGTGATTTTTAAAATTTATCTGGCTCAAATGATATTGTACTTTTAATTGAAATTAAACTATTAAAGGCTTTTTAAAATTATAACATTTTATATAAAAGCAATTTTCATGTTGAAATATTATTTATAAAATCATTTCTTTTTAATTTAGAGCAACACAAGGTATATCAACAAGTATTCTTATGTCAATTCACTCACTTTATATACAAATGAAAAAAAAATCTGATTGATATTTTCTGAAAAATAGGGGATCAAGTAGAAGAAAAGTTAAAGAGAATTATTTAAATACTTTCTAGATCTGTAGAAAGATTCTTAACATTCATTTAGCATTCTTAGAAAATTTTCTTAACATTCTTTTAGCATTCTTAGAAAGAGAGTTAACATTCTTTTACTATTCATAGAAAGATTATTAACATTTTTTTAACATTCTTAAAAAGATTCTGAACATAATCTTCTTAACATTATTCCGTTGTTTTTCCATGAAATATAAATGTTAATTAGAAATGCTTACATCGCTGAGATAGGTATGAATATAATTGTAAGAAATTGAAAGAATGTTGTTAATAAATATTTATATAACACAGAATTGGATCAAAGTATTGCAGTGATTCTGAATTTATAATATTTTTTCTAGGTACTTCTTTTATATATTATTTTTTAATTACATGTAAAAGAAAGAAGTGACACAAGATAAATAATAGCAAATTTTCTATGGTTGCATTCAAAATTATTTTCCTTTCTTCTTTGAAAATATATAGCATTATATGCTTTACCATTCACACTACTTAGCTAGTTTTAGCTAATGCAAGTGCATATTTAATTTTGCTTTTATTTCAATCAAAATAAAAACTTTTTTTAATGAAAAGAAATAAAGCAGTTTCTTTCTTTTTATATTCAATTTAATATAATCATATTCAATAATACGGTTTTGAATAAGAAATCTGACTTGAATAATATATAGTTTTATTTCTACAACATGAATTTATGGCCTTTTTGGAATTTATTAAATTGAAATTATTAAGCAAAAAAAGATAATGATTTTATTGGCATTTCAGCTAATTTATTAATTGCAAAATTAATCTGAATGTCAGAGTTGCTGTTTTCTAGTTGGAATTCACGATTCTTCGACGGCAATACAAAATTAATCATTGAATAGAAAGGCAAATATCATTATTTGGTTTAGTATCTGTGACATTAATGGATTGCATCAATCAAATCTATTAAATTCACATCTTAAAAATATTTGATTTGTGATTCAAAAAAATTCAATATCTGTGAAATCAATCAATAGCTGTGAAATAAATCTGAAATTTATAGGCACCACTTCCTGTTAATGTGAATTCATCTTTTATCGGCCACATTGGCTTCAAAATCAAGTAGAGGGTTTAGGGATACATGTACTCCGCTCCTCCTCCAAATGACTTTTCGATTTCAGATTGGCGGAGAATTCTAGGAAAAAATAAGGTCAATAAATGTGTATTTTCCTAACTCTTGTCTAACATTTACTTTAAAAACAGGGGTAAAAATTGTTTCTATATATATACTTATGAAAGGTGATAGAAATTTTTGAATTATCCTTTATCATTATCCTCCCATCTTTGAAACCAATAATTTAATATAAAGTACACAATGCCTATGATTTCAATGAATTTATTCTTAGAAAATAAGTCTGATATTTTTCAATGGCGTAGATCCAGACTGTGTCGAGTTTAAAATGAAAAATATTTAAGCATTTTTATTGAATGTGACAATAATTTAAATTTCAGTGTTAGAACAGTATATAAAACTTATTTAGACGTTGAATTGATAAAATTAAAATATTTTTTCAATTAAATCGAAAGAATACAGCGCAATTCTAAATTATGTAGTATATAAAATGTTGCATGTGTCTAACATGTTTTGTGCTAAATTTTCTCTATATATAAATGAACTATCATAATTTGGTGTGTACTAAAGTGTAATTTTCATAAATTAAACAATTCTATTCTATTCAAACGTCAACGATAAAGGATTTTAATTGACTTTAGACCTCAATGAAGGGGTACTCTCAGCACTTACCGGTTTTTAAATTACGCTTTCAAGATGAAAATTTGGAGTTTTGTCTCTTTTCTTTGTTATAAATAAAAAATATGAATGTTTGGACTTTAATTTTTATTAAAATATATTCTATTAATGAATTTATAGATTTATTGTCATTCAGAATTCACCCTTCTTAATAATAAATGTACCTAGTGCTAATTTTGTAAGGATTTTGTAAAACTACTGTTACCGTTTTAAATATCTGACGGATAATAGCTTGGAGTATAATGGCATTAATACTGTCCTCTTTTGTAAAAGAAAACTATTAGAACCCTTAGCATGAATCATATGAGAATAGACACTTTTTAATTATTATTCTAATGATGTTGAGAATTGCCAATGATTACATGCTATGACAAAAATCCTTCATTACAAAAATCCAATTTAAAAATAATGAGATTTTTTCAGAATTGCAGCTTTTTAAAGCTTATTCTCGAAATTCTTTGCAGTAAGAGCTTTAATTCAACCTTATTGAACAAGAAACACCGTATTGGAACTTGAGTATTCATTTTTTATTGTTATGCTTGCTTAATTATAATAGCACAGAAAACATTTTCTGTGATATTTAATAGATAAATAATAAAACTAAAATATGTGTAATCGTTCCAAAGAAAAGAAATATTTTGATGCATTGAAAATGAAAGAAACATTTTTATTATTAAAGAACACGCGCAGCTTAAAAACACCCCCGCATATTCTGCAAAAATTTAAAAAAAATCAAATAATTTTTATTCTAATTATCTAAAAGTAGTTCTTTTGATCAACGTTCTTCTTGATATCATTTGTCTAATTGTTTTTAACATTTTCAAGCACTATTTTCTTCACATTTCCAAGTTCTATTTTATTTGCATTTCCCAAGTAATATTTCTCTTCGCATTTCCTAGTTCTATTTTATTTGCATTTCCAAGTAATATTTTTCTTCACATTTCCAATTTCTACTTTCTACATATTTCCGTTTTTATTCTCTTCACATTTCTAGGTAACATTTTTCTTTATATTTCCATTTTCTATTTTTTTTTCACATTTTCGTATAACATTTTCTTCACATTTCCAAGTGATATTTTTCTTCACATTACCGATTTCTATTTTTTTTTCACATCTTCTAAATTATTTTTCTGCACATTTCTAATTTCTGCTTTGCTTTGAAAAAATACATGAAAAAAGCAGTATTTAAAAATTGTTT
Source organism: Argiope argentata (assembly GCA_026289955.1). Lineage (NCBI taxonomy): Eukaryota > Metazoa > Arthropoda > Arachnida > Araneae > Araneidae > Argiope > Argiope argentata. The sequence goes on along the minus strand of JAOUZG010030961.1, from coordinate 1,863,930 downwards.
AAAGTTTCTGTTTACTGATTTGGAGCTAAATTTATAAATAATATTAAAGGGCAGAAAATTAAAGCAAATACTTAACTATTATGTAGAATTGAAATATGAATTAATAATGAAAATACAGAAAAACTCAAATATGAAGCAATTGAAATGTAAGTGTAATGTATGAAAGTGGCAGAAAAAAAGTAAATAAATGAAGTAAAGGAAATAAATGGAATTTGAATTGAAAATAAGAAAAATATATCGTGTGTTGTGATAAAAAAGAGATAAGAAACTTAAAATGGAAACAATAGAAAAATGTTTTTTTCTAGAGTGGCCACTTTTGATGCATATACTTAGTGGGGATTCATATCTTTTTACGTCTTGCAAACAAACTAATACATTCAAAAGAATTCTGTCCATTTCAAAGTTATTTAAGTTTATTTCAATTCCCAGGTTATTTAAGTTATGAATTTTACATCCTTAATAATTTTATAGAAGAAGTTTTGCAGTTTTTCTTTTCTTGCATTCCAAAAAGCAAGGAGTGAATAGAATATCTTCACATGAAAAAGCAAATTCTTGTTTGTGTTATATCCCGTCCTTTCCACAATGACCTCAGAGCAATTTTCTTCATTTTGTTTAGATATTCTATTCTATGTCGTGCAGTTTGTCCCGGTTACCAAGCGTTGCTTTCTTGCTGTTATGTATACATAATTTATGCTTGACATCCAGCCTGTTCTGTTTGATGGACGTTTGACCGCAGAATTTTCTGTTGATCCTATGCAGATGATAAATCAATATGCTTAAAGAGGGATCACAAAAGATTTAGAAAGTGAAAGAAGAAACGTTGTATTTTCGATTTTTTTTATATCATGGTATTTACAGTTGCAGTTCTAAAGATTTAAAAGACATATATCTAAAATTCTGTAACATTTTATCAGTTTTTGCAGTTATGTCATTTTATTTTTAAAGAAATAATATATGATGTTATTTAATAAATTTAATGATATGAAACTTCAAAGATATTTATGTTTTAAAAGATGACTGTTCATAAATAAATGGATTTTAAAACCCTCTGCATTAATATATAGTTTTTGCCATGTATTAATTTTCAAGCAAGCGATATTTCTTACGTGTCAAAATAACTAGCATGAAAAAAGGAATCATATTAAGAAATCATTTCTTTTAATTCTAAAATCTCTTATCATAAAATATTTACAGTGAAAATTTAAGTTACCAATCCTTTACTTCTTCTAAAAGAGGATATTTTTTAATCAAAAGCTATCCATCAGAATGACACGGATAATATACATCACAACAATTTTTGTTTTAAAATTTTCTTACATAACTCAGTTTTTTTCCATTTTTTTGTAACTTTCAATTAAGAATTTTTTAAGTGAATAAATTTTTTATTAAAATAAAAATGGATTAATTAGATGTCCCATTGTGTTTCATTTCTATTTTTGTAAACTTTATTTAATTAAAAGGCAACTAAAAATGTCCACATTAAAAAAAAACTATTTCAAAATTTTCGAAGGCATTAAAATAAGTTTGCTAATTCTGTAATTGCCTAGATATAGGAATAAGAAGTTTCCATAATCTTCTAAAAAGAAGATAAAATACATTTATAACTTCTATTACTTCTACATTCAATGAATAATTTTAATAATAACGGCCTGCCCTTGGGTGGTTAGGGGTCCATACCCTCAGAAACTACTGTGCCCCATCTTTCCGTTGTAAAGCGGACTCGAGATCTTCATCACCATCGATAATAACGGCATTCTGGATAATTTTATAGTAAGATTGCTTGTATTGGTAGATTAACGAAAAAATGTAAATACAGAGTTCTAAAAGTATCCATGTTCTCAATTAATTATTTTTAAGAAACCATTCAATAAACGTAATCTTTTTCATACTTAAATAATATAATGCTCCCCAAATTATTATTTATTGCAATATATGATTTATCTTATGCCAAGTAATTTTAATATTTATCAAGATTAAGAAAATTAATATCATATCAGAAAAACCTCGTTTCTATTGACTTTTCGTGCAGAAATTTTTTATAATAATTCAGGATAACCACGGTGAAAAACTAGGGAGTAATGTAACCTTCCCATTTAATCTATGGGAAGTAATGAATACATTTTTTTAGATTTTAAATTCATTTCGTTTTAGATTTGCAATTTATTTTGTTTTTAGATTTAAAAAATATCTTTTAAATCTTTTCAAATAACCATTTGTTGTACATTCGTTGTCTCTTAACATGGAAATTCTCGTTAAATTATAAAATCTACTTAACTAATCATGACAATAATAAAAAAAATATTATTCAAAATTGAAAACCTTTTATTTATAGGATTAAAATTCAATTCTCTTGGTGAATAAAAATGAACGGTATAAATCTGGACTAAATTATAAACATGTGCATAAATAACTACAATTTAAATTTCAAAATTCCCCTGATGTGCAGAAATAAAGGATATAAATTTTCAAATTGTATAAAGGTTATAAAAACTGTAAATATTTTCATATATTAATAAAATTCTAATTTTACAAAATAGAAGGATAAAGAATAAAATACATAAAATAAATATACATTCGAATTCTTTTAGTCATCTCCCAGTCATAAAACACTAAACAAATCCCTGTTATTCAATTTCACAAAATATATTTAATTTGAAAACAAAGCTCAACTATATAGTTTATTCTTAAATAAAACCATCAGTAAACAGAGCATCCATACTTCTGAGAATACGAACTTAATTCTTTATGACTAAGGTTAACCAACTTATTTTATGTAACCAAAAACTATAATTTTAGTTTACAAACAAATCTCTCCTTTTTTCCAGAAATTTCTATCTTTTTTAATGAAACCAATCCCTTAATCGTGGAATTTCACTTTCTCCTTTTATGAGCCTCATGCTAACTTTTCTCAATCTGGCATAAATTATAACTTTAATATTTTAACTAAATTTTCTTTAAAGCACCACAGCGACTCAAAACACTTATGCTCCTTTTCGTCGGAGACTTTTCTTTTAATATTAACCACCTGTTACTACGCTGATTTTTCTGGAAAAAAGAACAAGAGAGATTTTTCTCTAAGTTCTCCCATTCTTCATTTAACCACTAAAAACTTAATTTTACTTCTGGAAATGCTGATGATACTCACAACTTCTGATGTATTAAAAAGTAAGGGGAGCCCTGAATATCGCGACCCACCTTTTGGCCCTGTTAAAAGATTCTCGCGTTTATTTTGATTCATTAAAAATTAAGAAGTTCAAAATTGGCTTTTTCTCCGTTCTTCTTTGGATTTAAAAGAATGATAAATTTATTTTCGACGCTGTGCTTACGTATTCCTCCGAGAGCTTTAACGCGATGAAATATTCAAAATGGCGTTTATGTCTCAGCCGCGTCACGTGAGCAGTTGAAATCAAACGCTCTTTCACTAAAGTCCGATACATTATTCGATTCTTTTGAATCTCAGATATAAGCTCAAGGACATTTCTTTTTATCTGAGAAGGACAATTTATTAGGCATAAATAAAGAAGAGAATCCATAATCGTTTCGTCTTATATAAAATTTCAAAAAGACCGGAGTCATATTGTTCATTAAATTTAACAATTTATCTTCAAGTGCTTTGAGCTTTTTCATATGATATTCCTTTATTACATATTATTTATATTTAAACAATTTTGCTTTTAGGGAAAGCTTTATACATAATTGAGATGCTGTTTTTAACAATGTCTTTAGACATTTATTGCTTGTAACAGGATATTTTCTGTATATTTATGTAATAGTATAATGTATACTGAAAAAAAAATCCCATTTTATTTTTATTGGCATATCAAATGGTTATTTGAAAATTGGAATTGCAGTTTTTCTGTGTTTTTAAAAAAAACGCAGAAAGGCATTTTTAGGTTATTTTCATACGCAAAAAGTATTTTATTTCTGCCCATTGAAAAGTAAGTAAATCGTGAAATAGCTGAAAATAAAATTTCCTTTTTGTTTTCGCTTGTGTATCAATTAGGGTATGAAAAAAAGAGGCTTTGCGATTTTTCTCAGTTAAAAAATGTAGTATGTAATTGTTTTTTTTTTATATTGCAGCTAGTATTCCATTTTTATACATTTAAAATGTGTGGTGACATTTTAGTTTTTTAAACCAAAACCAACTATAAATTGATTATTACCGAATTTTTTCCACCTTTAGAAACTTTCGATGTGTCTTTTATAAATTTAAATTTGATACTGGAGCGAACTGTCGCGCTTACTGTGTATATCATTAAAAATTATGCCGTACTAATAATATTATAAATGTGATTGAATAGATAATTTTTTTCTCGATAGGGCCGTGATTTGCTTAAATAGATTAGAATAAGTTATGTGATTCAAACCTTAATTAATTAACCTTAATTTTTTTAAACTATGCATTAAAAATTCCTTGTGAATGAAATAACATAGATATTATTTTCTTAAAACCTTAACTCATTTTCTTTTCATATTTAATCTTTTACACAATGCTCTGTGGTTAATTCAAAATTGCGTTATTTGAAATTGACTTCCTGTTAATTTTCCTATGTAAAATATATTTTTTTTTCTTTGTTCAACACTTTCTGTAAACTGATTAAAACTTTGACTATAATTTTGAGACCTGGTTTAAATAATTTAATTTGGATTTAAAAAATTAGGAACAGTTTTTCCCCTTGATTCATTATTTAAATGAATAATTCTAAATTAAAAAATATAATTATGAAATTTTAATATATGAACATTTACTGAGACTTTCGTGCCTTCAAAACTTCCTAATTATCAGGAATTATATTAAAAAATCGAAAGTTAATGATATGCTGGGTTTTAAAAACTTGTAGAAAAATAATGATCTGATGTTTATATTACAATTTCATGATGTTGAATTCTAAATATAATTCTAATGAAAATCTGAGACATAAATTTATTTTATTTACATGTCTAACGATAAATTATCGAGAATACTATAGCATGGCGCCACATTTTACTATATCAAATAATTATTTTATGAAGTACAACTAAAATTCAAGCGATATCTTTTTCTAAAAATCTTTGCATAACATCATGGAGGAATTTTAATCGACTTATCATTATCAGTTAACCTTTATTAATGCAAAATTCCTTTATTTAATTACTTTTTGCTCTTGTTTGCAGTGAGCAAGTTTTAAGGTCTCAAGTGATAAGTATTTTTTTATATAGCTAATTTTTTAACATATGGGGCTCACACAAAAAAAACTATTTATACGAAATTTCAATAAGGAATATTTCATTTCGTTTTAAAATTCCACTTGATTCTCCAGAGCAAAATTATTCATTTAAAAGTTTGAAGGTTATAAATGTATTAAATAAAACACTTCGTAATGTAAGAAGATGTATTTAAGGTTTGCTGATATTTTGGTTCTATTAGATAATGATATTTTAGAGCTGATATATTCATAATATATCCGAGGTGCTTGTTTAAACAAAGTAGTATAATCTCAAAAATCGTTTTATTCAAATGCTTTAAAAATGCTTCTAAGAAAATTTCAAATTTAATACTAAAATACTTCATCTTTAGAATTTATAAGTTTTCTGCTTTAAAATTAAGAGAACATTTAGGATAAAACCTGTATTTCAGTTTATTACACTATTATCTGCATATCAATTTATTACATTATCATTTGTATGTCAATTTAATATATCATCCTCTGCGAGTAAATTTTTTTCATTATCATCTGCATGTCAGTTTATTACATTATCATCTGAATGTTAATTTATTACATTATCGGTAGATCTCTTTAAAGGAAGTAATCGGGGGAAAGGAATTCGGGGACCGAAAATTGCTTCTACCGAAGAATCACCGTATAAGCTGCACTGGTGCATGCAAAGTCCGTCGAAGCCAAAATGTATTCCCGCAGATACGGAAAGACATTTTGGAAAGGGAGATGACAACTCATGCATTGTCTCGACCCTTTATTACAGTTTCAAAAAACAAACAAAAAAGTGAAATCTGTTCCAAAATAACCTTAGTGCTCTATCGAAACCGGATGTAAATGTAATGAAATTAAGTGCGTAAACAGTTAAAAACTAATATATTTTACAGTCTTCCCTAATATAAATAAGATTTGAAACTTATATGAAGTTACCAAATGTTAGGTGAAATATATCTACAGAGCTGATGAAGAAAGTTTCTCGCTCACCAAATGAATTGTTAAATAAATTTAGAGTATACATGTTCATTTAGATATAAAGATAATAAACGCTATATAGTTGTGAATCATCTGCATGTCAGTTTATTTAATTATCATCTGCATGTTAATTTATTACATTATTGATAGGTCTCTTTAAAGGAATTAGCGACATTATTAGTAATTAGCAAATTATATTTATCAGGTTGTAAATTCGAATGCATTATAACAATATTATTTATAATCCCTTGCAAAAACTAAAATACTTGCCTCCTTCAATGGCCTTAAATGTGGATTATTATACTGAGTGAAGATAAGTTTGTATTTATTGATTTTAAATTTAAATGTAATACATGTTGTTTTTAAAAAACTTGTTAATAAACATTGGTTTTTGCTAATCAACATTTAAATATAATATACATTGTTTTTTAAAAGATTTGCTAATCAACATTCTTTAATTTTCCCCTTGTGTTAAGACAATGAAAATGCTATAAATTGAAAATTACTAATTATGAATAACTGAAAAGAAAATTCAACAGTTTTTCTGAAATAAGTTGGAGAATTTGTACATTAAAATAATTTTATTATTTATCATCACATCAAATTGTTCTCATTTGAAACTATGCGTTAGTAATCGATCGAAAATATTTGAATATGTGCAAAATATTTATTCATTATGGAATTTCAAAAAACACAATTTCTTATGCCAAATTGCTAAAATTTTATTAATTACTGAACACTCATAAAAGCAAATCACTTTAACCCTCTGATAAAAGTCACAGACGTAAGTCCAAATATTAACGATCAAAAAACGAAATATCAGTGATCAAAAACGAAGCGAATTTCAGTATTTCGCATACCTCAGCAAACTACAAACTTGTAACTATGTTATCCTGTTAATAATGATTGAAGTTCTTCAGAGTCAAAAGTAAACATGAAACTATGTCAGTGATCATCACTAAGCATTGTATGAGCGTCTCTTTTGATAGAGGGTTTTTAATATTCATTTCCAATAAATGAGCATTTTATTCATTACTCCTGTTTCAAGTTTCTATTTCTTTTTTATACACTATTTAGTAAGTCTGAAAGATGACTTATGCGAAGACATCACGCGATTGTCATGTCATAACACGTAACTGATAATACACGCAGCCTTAGCTACAAAGGAAGTGGTCAAAGTGATTGAATTCTTGCTTTGAATCGAAAAACGAACATTCCCTTTTTAATAAAACTTTTTATCAAAATATTTCATTTGCTATTCATCATTTATATAAGATCTTTTCTTGTATTCGTGTTTAGATATGCATAGCTAAACTTATTTTTTACAGGCTTTGAACTCAATTTGTTTATGTTTATATGTAAAAGCAAAATGTTTTATGTAAAAAGATGAGCAATGTTTGCTCTGAAAATAATGAAGATATTTATAAACCCTGCTCAAGGTTTTCAGTTTGCAAAATATCTCATTTAATATTATAACTAAAATTAATTGTTTTTAAAAAGTCAAAAAGAAAAGTTATTAAATAAATTCTGCTTTTTTTTAAAAAAAAGGAATCAATTTAATCATTATTTATTATCAAATTTTGCAATAAAATATTTTAATTATTTCATACATTATTTTAATATCCGTGTAATTCTTTCAACGACAATGTTAATGATTCAGTTAGAATAAATAAATAAATATTTTTTTAACTAATATCGAACATTAAGTAATGGAATGATGCTAAATATATTTTTTTTTCATATTATATTATGAAAGCATTTATAAAGCTTACACAATGTTCTCTGTTTGGAAAATATCTTAACTAACATCATCACTGGTAGAAGTTATTTAAAAATTGTCAATTAAGGTAGTTATTATATTAATTCGGTTTTTTAAATAAAGCAATTAATAATTTAAATATCAATTATTCTCAAATTTGGAAAGAAATTACTTTTAATTATTTATTACGGTTTTTGAATATTTGTATAATTATTTCAGTAATAATATTAATGAGATGAAATTTAACATTATTTTAAGAGCAACGTAGTTTGATTCAGTTAGAAAAATAAATAAATGCAAATAAATAAATGTTTTCTAAACCAATATCGAAGATTAATTCATTAATCGGGTCGTGCCCCAATATTTTTTCAAACTTGATAATTATTATTAATAAAAATTGTAAATTTTCCCATTTTTTATATATTTTAGAAGATATTAAATTTTAAAATAAGTGTAGAACCGATAAATAATTGTTGTCACAATAAAATAAAAAAAAAACTATTAATTCCAGTTCAAATGACTCAATTGCGCAACTTGAGTTAAACAATGTCTCTAAATGTATTATTTATGCAAAATAAAAAAATAAAAAAATCACTTTATAAGTTTACTCGAGTTTATATATTATCAGTAAATTCATGATTTTAAGATGAAGGCAACCATTTTCCCTCCTTAAGCATATGCCGAAAAAAGTATGAAATGAATTTACGCAAGCGAAGGGTAGCGTAAAGTATACGGGCTTATTGCCGTATCGCTCTGCGGGAGGGTAAGCGGACGAGTCCAGCACACGTCCGGCGGCACCTTACTGTAGACCTGTCGGACGAGTCGCAAAATGTCGCGGCAAAAGCTATCGTTATTTATTAATACGCCACGTTCAAGAGCTCAATCTAAAATTTAAGCTCAGTTTCAGCTGTCGAATTTTGCTGCTTCGGAAGCTAAAAGGATAGAGAATTTTTCCGTAAGTTTATAATTTTTTTAAAAAAATATTTAGCACATTTAAATATAATTTTTATTGAATATATACGGTTATAAGCAATATTTGTAATAAAACAGATTTGCTATTAAAATGGTTTTTTGAATTCTAATCAGAAATTTGTTCCAAAGAAGTTATTTTCTTATAAAAACATTTAGAAATTATCAGAAAACAGGAATTCTAATTGAGAAAAATTTTACATCAGCAACGATGCCGTTAGTAAATACAAATAACCAAATCGTATTAAAATGTTTTCAATTGGAAATAGATTACGCATTAGGTTGTTATTTTACTTATTATAATCATTAAAAGAAAGAATCCTGAATAAAATTATGGGAAACTGCTTCATGCTTGGAACATTCCCATTAATAAAATAACTCTAAACAAAATTGAATAAAAAAGCTTTCATTAAGTTAAAGAACTTTTAATTTTCATTTTTATCATTTATAAATTGAGTAAAAAATGACGTAGTTTTCTTACAAACCCCAAAATTAAAACTTTAGAAAAGAAAACAAATTAGATATCAATATTTTAGTTCTCTGAGACTTGATATACTATATAATCTTTTAAACAACAAATGTATTGACACTCAATGGTATTCTAAATAAATTTAAAATGCTGCTTTTATTGAAATATTCTAATGTAAAAATATTTTTGACTAATTTTTAACGGAAATTGAATGAAGCAGGTAAAAGATAGGAGTCTTTTGTTATTTGTAAATATCTTGAATGGCCTTCGGAAACTCAATCAGATTTCAATCAAATTTTTTAAAAGTGCTAAGCAGATCCATGATATAGTGTCAAACACTGACATTTTTTCATATTTTATTATTTAACTCTATGTAGGTTATTATTTAACTCTATAATCTATTATTTAACTTGTATGCAGCAATGTGAGATATCACGGATAAAAGTTTTCACAACCTCTTCAATCTTTAGCAAAGAAATGAAGCAGAGGAATTGACTTTTCTTAGAATATGCTTTTGTTTCAGAAATTTAGCTATTTTAATAAACTTTGGCTTTATATTTTATATTAAAATAAAAGTAATTTTAATATCTATGCTTGTTCATGAAAGACAAACTATATTTCAATTAAAATATACAAAGATAATGAAGAAGAAGTATTTTTTTACTTATTAATAATTTATTATTCATCCTTTTTTAGAATTCTGATGCTGTAATTTGCAAGAAATATTCACATTTGTATGTGTATTTAAAAGTAAAACCTCAGATATAAATATTATTCGTGCTTAACATAGATTCCGACACTTTCAGCCATATTAACTCAACCTATCTTTAAAGATTTTTATATGGAGGCAGAACCTCTATCGTTAATGTGATGATTCTCAGCCAATATTAACATTTAAGCTAGATTCCAATGGATGAAGTCAATTATAGTTGCACAGAAGGAAGTAATCTCGAAGAGAAGTTATAAATTATATCAGCATTTGAAGAGTTATATATATTTTGGGGACGTTAAACCAGAAATTTAATCGTTTTTCCACTGAAAAGTTAGTTTTTACCATGATTTTTTTTCGGTATTCCATCAAACAACCTTATTTTCCTCCGTAACTTCTTAAATTTTCTTTTTTATATTCGCAAATAAAAGCAATTATGTAAGCAATTTTATTTTAATATTTAGTTTAAATTATCTTTCCTGAAAACTGCATTCGCTTGGAAAATATTTAGATCACTTAATAATATTACGCTTACTATTTATTATTTTTACAGAAAAATTTAAAATTTTACTAGACTGGCATTTTTGCAATTTTTCCTTACCTTATCATTGCAGTTTTAATATATCTTTATAAAAAAGAAAAAAGCTCATTTACTTTTAAAAAATTCGTATACTTTCGCAATTTCATTAATTTTACTAGTGCTCAAAGATTGTTATTATTGTCATCTACTTTTATTTTATTTAAATATCAACTGCTTATCTAATATTAATTAGGCATAACTTGATAATTTATTCCCTCAACAACGTATATTTAAATATCAAACTAATGAAAATTTAATTAGTGTAATTTTAATAACATTGCATTGTTTATTTTAATATGCGAGCCTTTCTAATGTGTTTAATCTCATGACATCCTACTATCATTAGAAACATAATCATTTGGATAATATATCTGCTAATTTCGTGAAGCAATAAAAATTAATTGAATTTCATGCCAGCAATGAGATGTATTGTTAGAAATTATAAAAAAATATAATTTTAAAAAACTGTCATCATTTTATCATTCAAATAAATTGAATGATAGCTAAGTTAATATTATTAAAATTATTATTATTTGAGTTTTAAAATGGTATAAAGATTAGGTTTTTTGGAATGATATTTTCGAAAGTTATTAAGAAAAAAGTCAAAATTTCATTTTTACTCCCTTCAGTGTATTTGAACCAAAATTTGTTAGCTCCATCCCTTCCTTTTCCTTTTTCCACTTTTTCCTTTTCCGGTCCTTCTTATAGAGTGTGAAAATACATATATATATTTCTTATATAATTAGAAAAGATTTTATATTTTTCAATCAATATTCCCTCAAGAATTTTAGTGTTTTAGAATAATAAATCTTAAATACATTTCTTTTTCATCATTTCTAAATTACATCGTGTCATTATTTATTATAATTAAAATGCTTTTCGTCATTCACGTCAATAATGATAATGATAATTAAAAAAGATACCTACAATTATTCTTTTATTATAAATCATATTATGTCTGAAACTACCTCCCGTAAATAAAGTAGATTCGTTTGTGTATAATACAATGCAGCTGGTAAGACAAATATTTTATTCATAAAATTATTTCAAAACAAGTGGGAACTAACTATTAGAGGATTTTTTATATAAAGCGAAATAATAACCTAATTTGTCTATATGCATTGAACAGTACTTTTATAAAGTGCTTTATACGCAAAATATTCCAGACTCAGCGAGGAGGAATAAAAGAAAAAGCTTTACTAAGGCAAAGTAAATCCAATTATGTATAATCTTTTAAGCCTTCTACGCTTTTCCTGAATTAGCTGTCTTAAATCTAAAGATACCAATAATCTCCTTTGGGTGAAAAGAAACAGCACTTAAATGCCGTGAGCGATATAAGAATAAAAAGAAGATATAATAAAATTAATAATCATTTAATATCTGCTGAGATAAGTAAAAAATAATAAGAATTTATAGAAGAAACCAAATAATTGCTTATAAATATTCAGAATGAAAATAAGATTATAAATTCATTACACTTTTCTTAACCCAATTTATTATGCATTATAAATTTATATTACTTTGATCGTTTTTTGTATCAATTATTAAATGTGTAATTCCAATTGTATTTAAAAATGTTTTCAAGCTTTTTCAATCTTTAAAACAAAGACATCCAAAATACATTATTTACATTTAATTTTTTTTTATCAAATGAGTAAGTTTATGTAAATCTCGTTTTTTTAATTATACATTTCGATTAAGTATATTATTTAAAAAAAGAAGAATTTAAGATTTACGTGCTATTTAATCCACTAATTTTGTTGATATTTTGAATTTATTTTTGCTTCTTTTCAAGAAGTTAATTCATTGAGGAATTGAAGTTACTCCGGATAAATTGGAATTAAGCTATCTAATAAGCATTCACTAGCTAGTTAATTATTTGCATATTTTGCCGTTAGTAAATTTTAAATGAAATTATTTATATCTACTTTTTTAGAATAATAAACAAATTATACTTTATTTGGGGAGAAAGAAAACTATTGTACTATATCAAGTACTTTGATCTAGTTTTTCTTTTATAAATAGGAAATTTTCTAAAGGAAAGAGAATCGTACAAAACAAGAATTTTATATCAAATGTATTAGGCAGATATCTAAATATTAAACTAACAAAGATTATAAAGAAATAAGTTTTATCTTGCAATTAAGAATAAATTTATTCTATTATTTGGATGAATTTTTAGTATTCACAGCAATTATAATTAATCATATATTAACTTATTTTTAAATCGTTACACTTTTTGAGATCTGAAATACTAATCACAAATGTCTTAAAAAATTAATTTACATGCACTTATTTTGGTGCTCAAAAGTTTTCTGTAGGAGTTAAGAATAAAAAAACTTGATTACTGAAATTTACACAAAAAGCAAATAAATAAATGCTAAAAGACAATTTATTTAAAATTCTTTAAAATATGCATTGTTTAAACAGTATAGAAAATATTCTTTATCGACTTTGAAATCTTTTTAGTCAAATAGTTAGATGATTGATATCATCAATGCTCTAAAAAACCCATAGATCTGAATATTCTCAAAACACTGCATTCTTGCTTTGCTGCAAATTCATCAAGTTACAATGATTATGTTTTCGCTGAATGAATTCAGATTTACGTATTTACATTGCATGATTAAAGTAGTTAGTTTTTTTAAAATGAATTTCTTTAAAATACTATATTTCTTTGAAATATCAAATAAAACTTTATTAGTTAAAGATATTTTGGCTTTATATAAAGTAAGCAACTGAGATACTATAACTAATTAATAAAAATTTATAATTTCAATTCTGAATTTTAAAGCTTATTAGTTAGTTATTAAATTAAAAAGATTTAGAAGCAAATCTGTCAAGAAAACGCTCTTTGCTCTTAGTTTTTTTGTAAAATATTTCATTATTCATTTTATACATTTTCTAAAATAAAGAATTATTACAATTAAGCTTCATTGTAAAATTATATTTATTTTCAGAGTATAAATATTAACATATGTAGTTTTATCTTACAGCACGAAATAAGAAAGTGAAATTTGTTTCTGTTCGCCTTTTCTTCATCATTTTTAGCTAGGACCGTGCGTAATATATAGCTGAATATGAAGTGCATTATGCATTATCAAATTATATAATCTAAAAAATAGTAATTTGTAACTAAACATATAGCTTTCAAAATTAAGTTTTTCAAACGCAAATAAAAATTTTAAATCTATAATATGCTATATGATGCTACCTTTTTCCTGATTAGTTATTGTAAAAATTTGACATTTTATTTGGGACCACAGCTTTTAAATAAAACTACTTATATCTAAAGGTATTAAATATATTTGAAAGGAGAATATATTTAATATATTTCTAATTATATATACATTTAGAAACATATATTTAGAAAGAAATTTTCTATTTTAGAAATATATATATATATATATATCAAACTAGTAACAATTTATTAATTTCCAAACGCATATTTGAGTTTAAAAAATATAAGCTAATTATTAAAGGTTTCACAATTGTAAGATACCCAATAAATTTCCAGACAAATCTTACTAATTTTTCGTAAAGTCACTAATTTTCGTAAAGTCAATAAGTTCGTAAATTTATAAAGTCGTCTTCAATAAACCATCTAGAATTCGCATTTTATAATTTATTAATTATTTTATTTGGCATAAAATGAGACATAATAATAGTCAACCCAAATTACATACTTCTTTATGAATAATTATTTTTAGATCTTTCTGCAACTTAAAATACAGCGTTATGGATTTTAATATATTTTAGGTAACTTTGCTACAACATAATGAAGAATGTTGGGAAGAGCAAACAGCATTATTTAGTGATGATTTAAAAAAATTTTGATTTCATTAAAAAATTTAAAAGCGTTTAAATAGAATTCCGTTAAACTTTAAACAAATCTAAGTCTGTTTTTAAAGAAAATTGCTTAATCATTAAGTCGCCAAATATACACATTTTCTTCAAAATTCTATTTCAAAAATATCCAAATAAAAAATAATTTAATTCAAACTTCAATAATAAACAAAATAAATATTATTTATTATGTCTAATTTCAAATAAATTTCTTTTTAAATTCAAAATATTCTTATTTTTGTAAAATCACATATGTCTAAAAAGATTTACTATAGGAAACTAAATAAAATTATTGAAAAATATTAAAAATATTATCATATATATTTAAAGCTTTATATAAGTCATATTTTTCATTAAAAGCGTTACTGACAAAACATAAGAGAGAATAATTCAATAAAATGTATAATGTTCGAATGATTTTTTTTCACAATCTTCACATGTCAAAAATCAGAATAAACAACATGATGACAATATGAGAAAACACATGATGATACAAGAGAAACAAAACCCGATCTTTCTCCTTCGCGCTTTTGTCCCTACTAAAAATAATCTTCCGGCAATGTAAATACTTAATGCTCCTTATCAATATTTAACACTATTTCGAAGCAGCTGCTTGGGAATGTCTAAATATTAATTTCTTTGTTGGAGCCACTTAACTGGATTCTCTGATAAATAATTCAAATCGTTTTTGTTCTAGTTCTGGCAATTACGCATTAACGTACACGATGTGTTTGTCTTGGCACATGTGTTACTCAATATGGAATGTTTTGTGCGTATGTTTGATTAGAACGTGAATTTAAAAAAAATTAATTCACTTTCAATTGTTTAGGAAATAATTTTTCAGTTATTTAATAAATTAATTTTCCTCTTTCAATGAATATAAAAAAACACCTCTGGTTGATTGGTGTTTATCATTACATGATAAAATTCATGTTTTTCGCGCACGTGTTATTTATCCGCTTATGAGGCTTTGATGCTTTAGGACTTACAATACGCAAATTATCTAAAAATATTATTTGAAATGTATACAATTTATCATATTACGTTAAATAACTTTGTAAATTTACTTAAGTATGTACTCTGAAAATTTGTTTTAAGAACATGCGATTATCTTTTTCTTTTTTGATTTGACATTTTGTACAAAATTTTTTATGAACGTTTTGTTGAATTTGAGAGATTAATTTTCTGAATAGAAAATGATTTATGTAAACGCCACAGTATAGACAATCAAAATTTGAGCTTTGCATATGCTAATACGAGAATTGTATACATAGTGGAATTACCCTAGATTAATTTAACTCCACCTTCTTTTTTGCATAAGCCTAATTTCACCCTGCATTTGGAAACTTAGGAATTTTTATTTTTAATTCTGTTTTATAGTTAAACTGTGAACTTGATTTTGAATATCAATGTTCGTTTATTTATGTAAATTAAAATTATTTTGCAATTACTCGAGAAAAGCATATTTTCACAGTACCAAGAAAATTTCCATATAAGAAATTTCATATATTTCATTTCGGTTATATATAATTTTATTGTGATTTTGTAAAAACTGGAACGCAAGAAGTTGGATGCGATGGTTTGTTATTCATGGATTAGTACCCTCAATGGTTTGATATTCATGGATTAGTAACCTCGATGGTTTGATATTCATGGATTAGTAACCTCGATGGTTCGATATTCATGGATTAGTAACCTCAATGGTTTGATATCCATGGATTAGTATAAGAATATTTTTTATTCTTTTTACTGTTACAAAAAAAACTTTCTTACTCCAGAATCAAAGGTTCATTTTCACTTTTTTTGCACACTATATAGTAGGATTGTGTTATTTTAGTATTGTGTACGTTTCATAATTGATATAACAAGATTTTTATACAGTAATGTAAAATATGCATGTCTAGCTTTTTCTGGTAATTATCACGTGGATTTCTGTGAAGTGTTTTAGCTTATTTCAAACAAATGTTTCATGCCCCTTCTGAGGATACATTTAAGGAGATATTTTACGTTTGGTGTCCTGTTTAGGGAAAGGTGGACAGAAAGATAGCCGACTTACCCCTGGGTTGCCCATACAGTGCCGTCTCATCGGGTCCGCACTTCTGTAGGTCGGGGAGTAGCGCCCCGGAAAACACGTCCCTGTCCCCGTATTAATTGGCGGTGGTAACGGGACATGCTGCTTTACGTTCATGGCCGATGAAACACTCAGCCAATCTTCCTCACAGCACACCTCCCGCTTAGGGAATGCCAGGTTCGCGCCAGCCACTGCTAAGCCTAAAACGGAGAATACCAAAAATGAGGGGAGGTTTTTGTGGGCGGATTCCGAAGACTGATTTGGTTCGGCCACGGCCTCTCAACTAGAGTTCGGTATTCCTCTGTGACGTCAGCTTATTTATATCCGCGCCTGCGCGGTGCCCGCCTCTCCTGATGCTCCTTTTGGCTCGCTCTCCCTCACTCACTCCATACCTCTCTCTCTCTCTCTTTCTCTGTCTTTATCTGCATGTGCTGCGACCAGCGGATTACATATTTATGGTCTGAGCTGGGTATTGTTAAAAGTGCAGCCTTTTATTTTGTTTCGTTTTGGGATGAAAATTAATAAGCGTTTGGATTTTTGACGATTAGATGAAAAAACGTTTTCTTTTTCGTTGGGCTTTTAGTTTTCTTTTATATTTTTTCTTAAATAAGAGGGCGTTTTCTTAAATGGGAGAGATTCAGTTGGGGGTCTCCGTGGAAAGGGGGAGGAGGATAAAATGGGATTATTCAGAAAATTACCGGAAACAATTTCGAGCCTTCTTGCTGTTTAAATTTTCAGTACTGTCTTTTTAGAGTTCAATTCATGTTTTGGAGCCCACAAGCTTATTAATAATCCCGAATCCCAGTGTGTTTTGTATATATTTTTGTAAATTCTAGACTAAGTACTCGTGATGGCTTGTATTTTAATTCTTTTATGATTCATAATATCCTATTAATTTTAAGTGGGTACTTATTAAGTATTAGAAAAAAGTATTAGAAAAAAAAATTCATTTGGTTATGGTATCAGTGAAACTTTTATGCATGTAGAAAAAAGTACTTAGTTATATTTTTCGAGTATTGGGAAATCAATTACTCTTAAAAACAAACAAACGAAACTTAAGAAACTGAACTGCTCTTCAGAACCCTATTTCAATTATGCAATTTTGTAAACCTTAAGAATTTTAAATATTATAGTATTTTGTAACGTGGATTCTGTAAAGAAGAATTTCAAGTTTACAAGAATTTTTTATTTATATCCTTCAATAAATAAATTCCATATAGTGATTTTTTAAAAAAATTGATTTTCGAAACTGAATTTTTATGTATTTAAAAGGATATTTTTAAAAATGAAGAGAAATTATTTCAGAAATTAGCAAATTGAATAAATGGAAAAAATTAAAGGAATACTATGTTTAGGAAGTAAAAAAAACACTATTTTATTTTATTTTATTAGTAAATTCGCTGAAATATTTTTTAATCAATAGACATGTGAGAGTAATCAATAGACAACTTTCATGTGAGAGAATATTTTTATTTTTTATATAAAGGTGTTCCTTTTATTTTTACAGTTTCTATTATATAGGAACATTTGTTGTGTAATATTGACATTTCATAAGACTTACACGAATACTTTTTCTTCGCAATTTCAAAACATTTGCAATATTCTATAATTGCAAAACTTAATATCACATAAAACATGACTGTATTTTTTATAGGTTAAGCCTATCAACAAGGTATCACTAAGACCATCATTGAGAATCCGGATGAATAAATGATTGATTCAATAATTAAATGATTTTATTGAAAAAAAAATGATACATCTTTCAAAGAAGAGATACAAATAGTTGAAAAATTGATGAACATTACTAAGTAAAAGGTCTATGCACTAATACCCCTGTAAAACTTACTTTTGTACTCGTATACGCTTCGCGCAATAAAAGCAACCCTTCATAAGTCAAAACGCTCTTTCTTCGCTTCATTTTCACGATCTATGAAATGATGCCTTTTAACGAAATGTGAGATTAGAGTAACTTAAAGATATTAAAGCAATCTTACCAATCATAAGAATTTTTGATTTCTAAATTTTCTTATTTTGTGAAAAGTTAGTTTCTTTTTTTGGCTTTTAATGTTACTGATAATTTTTTTGGTATAAAAATTCCATTTTTCAATTGCTACTATTAATTCACACTCTCCCTGTGTGTGTGTGTGTGTGTGTGTGTGTGTGTGTGTGTGTGTGTGTGT
>JAOUZG010030961.1:1832059-1845170 GCA_026289955.1 Argiope argentata | reverse complement strand
GTGTGTGTGTGTGTGTGTGTGTGTGTGTGTGTGTGTGTGTGTGTGTGCGTGTGTGTGTGCACGCGCGTTCACATTTTCAATCGTTAATAAAATACTTTTTATTCCGCTGCTCAAGTTCAAATACGTCTTTTTAAACTTGTAGTAAATGACACGATGTTAATATCATTTTTTCAAATATTAATTCCTTAATTTAATTAAAATCATTTTTAATACTTTTACTAGGGTTTTGTTAGCTTGTAATGAAATGTGAAATCAAATCAACAGGCAGTAGCTCAATCGGTAAAATGCAATGATTTTAATATTTTTCCCGTGAAGGTGAAGAATGCGAGCTCAATTCTTGCGAAAATCAATAGATTTTTAAACATTTTCGCTTTAAGTATACGTTTTATCCAAATGTTTTTCGAGAGCGAGTTAGTAAATGTGACTTAGGGGTTAGAATAAAGGATTTTTTTAAAGAATGAAATTGAAGAAATTTCAAGCTCTAGGCTCAATTCGGATTTCCTTTCTTAATATCTGTGTCATCAATTGTTAGTCTCTTCTCCTACCTAGCCTTAAGATTAAGCTGCGTGTCCAAGTGGAGAATGGGAAATTGCCGGGAAAGTCGCTTTCTATTATGTCAGTTAATCAGTGATCAGTTTCTCGTGACAGTTAATAAACATATTTATATTAATTGTAATTATTTTATAAAAAGTAACTAAAATAAAACTTTTCTGTGTTGACCTAAATTGGAATTGAATTTATTATTTTTTAATATTACCCTTTTTTTTCTTTAACTACAGAAAGAAATCAAGCCATTCCTAAGGAGTTTGACCTTCAAAATTTCAAAATGACTAAAAACATTTTATTCATTTTGTCTCGCCACATCTGTTAACTGTTTTAAAAATAATATTACAAATACCCTTATGATGTAATAGAAGTTGTTTGCAATTTAAGGATTGCTGATATGTTCTAATTATGTAAAACACCACGTATACGTTAAAAACAGAATAGAATGATGTAATCTGTATCTTTCTTTCTAGTCCTCTTTTTCTTTGTAAATTTGCAGGTATTTCATATATTGCATTTCAAGATTAGCTTACAAACAATGACTGTATCTATTTTTGAGGATAGCAATTTTCCATGCCATCGGTTTCCCATGAAGCATTTTTCCATGCCAAGTGTTCGTCAGACTCATCACTTGCATATCCGCTACTGTCACACTAAAATTTATATAGAGAATGCAATAAATAAATAAATAAAATTATGCGAGATATTCTTACTTTTCAACCACTGATGAAGAGTTACTGCATGTTACTGTATATTAATGGAATTCATGATTTATCTCAACTGGCAAGCTTAAAAACAGAATGTAAGTTGTAGATATTTCTTATAAGTGAAACGACATTTCGCTTTTGAGAAGCAAGTGCTGTTTTTTTAACAAATTTAACAAAGCTTTTAAATATTATCACGCACTATACTAAATAAATTCACTTACTCATAAGCTATATAAAACAAGACATCTTTCTTATGCTTGTAGAGAATGATTGCCCAAATAGAATTTTGATTCCTGTGTGGAATGATTAAGTTCTGATTGCTATTGGAATCCAATATTTTTATCCAAACTATTAGATTATGACAAAAAAAATATTTGACTGAAATAATATCTTACAGTAAAGAGCGGAAAGATAAAAAATTAGAAACTTTTATATCATTGATATCTAAATAGAAAGTAAAATTTGAGCACATAGTTTTTTCTCGATAGAAAGCATTCATTTTTTTAAATTCTCTAAACCAGAGCCAATTTTCAAATTTTATTATGAATCATTCTTTTCTGAAGCAATTTTATCCATAGACTGGTGCTGTAATTTAAGCATTAACAGCGACAATGAACCAAAAACGTAAAAATGAAACGTTTTATATAAAAAATATGTTATAAAACAAAAATTTTATATTTTTTGAGAGGTCCAAATAGCTATCTATGAAGATATATTTCATTCATTTTCAATAATTTTTAAAGTATGCCTGAAATTTTAATGGTTCAAAACTATATTATTATGGATGGAGAAATGATTCAAACAATTTTCATTAATGTTCGAGTGAAAGATGCCAGGTACTTTTCAAAAATGTGCATTCGTATACTACTTGTTGTAAGAAAATAAATGACACAATACTTTACAAAGTAAGATCTCTATATTTCTTTCTATAAAAAAGAAAACTGTTAAGAAAAATTTGATAGTTATTTTATCCAATTATTATAAGTAAAAATTATTTATTAGTAAAAATATTATTTATTAGTAAAAATAAATAATTATTTCAGCTTATAGAATTTAAAAAAAATAATTCTTATATTCTGAATATTTAGCCAATTACTAATTAAAAAAGAATTAATTTTATCTAATGTGGTTATAAGGAGAAATTTTTTATTAATTAATGGAGTATATAAAAGTTAACTATAGACAATACAATAATTTTTGCTTAAATATTCATATATTTCCTTAATTAGTTTGTCCTTTTTTAATTAATATTATTACAGTTACGGCATCTGAAATTAAAATCAATTAAAAACTTATGCTAGTTTTGCTATAACTTAATCAGTATTTCAAAATTCTTTTTTAAATGGATTATTGTACTAATCTTTCAAATTCCTATATTAAATAGATAAAGAAATATCTTCTATTTCCTTTTCCTCTCAAAAGAAGATATTAACTGTTATATATAGAGCAGTATTTAATCAGCATTTACCAAACGTTAATATTAATTTAATCAGTATTCAGCATTTACCAAACGTTAGTATTAATTTAATCAATATTTACCAGATATAATTTACTTTCAAAGTTTTCAAACTTTGAATAAGAAAATAAATTAATTAATTTCCATTCCGCCAAAAAAATTTACTATCGAATTGTTTAAAACAAACAAAGCTGAATTTTGGAAATACTTTTCTTCAGATTAATTTTTATAGTTCAAATGAATCTTTGACAATTCCTTTTAATTTTTTTCCAATTTCAATATATATACTGTTTTATTTTGCATTTCTCCTCGTTAAATATTTGTCTACGATTATTTAAATTAATAATGCTATAGATACCAAACTTTTAAATGCTTTAAAAATTTTTGTTTGATATTTTAATTGTTTTCTATTTTAAAGCATGGGACTTTTACAGTTTTTTTTTTCATCTGTGGTCTCATACAAAATAAGAGGTCAATAAAATGAAATTTCAGAATAGTACTTGCACCTTTTCACTGAAAGAATGATTAGAAGAATTTATAATGCTCGTTAATATTACATTCCGAATTTTCCTTTACATACTAAAAATCCTATTGTGTTTCCTTTTTCTTTCAATGAAAACCATTACAACATCGAAATCTACTTGAATGATGAAAAGATCAGAAGAAAATTTTGAAACATGAAATATTTGAAAATCTTTAATTTTTCTAGAATGATCGAATTTTATATACTTAAGAGTTTACATACATTTTAAAGAATTATGTTGTGTACTCCAATGAAATTTTTACAATGCTTAATTATATTTAAAATAATTTTTAGTAATTTGAGAAAATCGGCTTCCTGTATAAAGTTTCTATATAATACCATGCATATTATATTTTATTTTTTAAATAATGGCCAATATGATATTTAAGCGATTGAAAGCCGGGTTTAAGAAAAGCAAATCACAAGATGGATTTCTTCTTCCACAATGAATCTACTATATTTATAGTCTGGTTGATATGAAATCCGGCTAGTATCATATAGAATTTGAAACTTTTTGTTATATTCCAGACCAAATGAATTCATGTGAAAGTTATGTCCATATCTAAGAATAATATATAAATACAAAACTTTGCATTCATGTTTATATGATGAAGAAAGCTAACTATCATAGATTGGTAAATTCAATTCAAATGATTGTATTAAAAGGTTCAAGCCTGATTCAAATTTCTTTTAAAATTCAAAATGTTATAGTATTTACTATAAAATATTAACATTCAATATAAAAATTAAGCTTTTAAGGACAACTTGGTAATAAATGAAATATTTGGCTAATAAAAATGGAGGCAGACTGTTCATGAGCTAGTATTTTTCCAAAATTAAGCATATGTCCTAGTAGCATATATGTCCATGTCTGAGATGTTTTATTAAATAAATTAATTAGAAAATAATTCGTGTAACAGAGTCTGAGCTTTGAGACCAGGTGGTTATGGATTCAAGACTCTATTCTTCGAAAGGTTTGCTTTATATAATTAAATAGGTGATGGTTATTGAATCTAGTCAAAGGACTGTATATAACTGCTGAGTTTGAAGAATCACCTGTCCAAACCCCTCACGACAAGGTGACGTTCTCGTCATCTGATTACAGTTCAAATTTAGAAGGACTGTTCCTAAATAGTCTTTGTGTAGCTTCAAAAAAGGGAACTTTCACTAACTTAAAATTTAAGATTACACATTTCTTTATAACTAATGCTATAACTTGCGGATTTGGGATGATGTGCTTGTAATTCTTGTAATTCTTCTTTTAGGGAGTTCAAGAAATGCCATGCATCAAATATCCAATTGGTTTCCAGATTCGACAGCACAGGGCAATTTACAACTTGAATCTACATTTAATCAAATTTGATATCAAATCTATGATTCTCCAATCATGAAACCGAGATTTAACTCATGGATACTGTAATTTAACATCATCAAGAGCTGGTGATTTTTTTTATCCGAAGCATGCAGTTAAATATGGAAAATATAAATAGTAAACAGAATCAATAGTTATTAAATTTATGACGAACCTTCTTTTTATAAGGAAAAATATTTTGGATTGCATTTACATCAATGCTTTCCAATTATCGAAGCGTACTGTGCTTGATATTTTGATATAATGAGAATCGATCTCTGAGCTAGTTAATGATGTCATTGCATATAGATCATTAGTGATAAATCGTTTGAAAATAACATTGTTATTTTGATATCAGGAATAAAAGAGGAAATTTGAAAAAAAAGTAATAATTGAATAAAATAAGTATTAGTATATGTTTTCATCTTTGTAAATTGGCTGTATCTGTTTTTCAGTTTTGCTTTTTATTCTGATTTAATCAAATTTCTAGAAAAGTTACCGTTTCATTTTTGAACGTTAGATGCTTTTTTTTTCATTTTTTAAGAAGTTTTTGAAACAGTATCTACTATTTTCTTAATCCTTCTTCGCATATCTCTAAAGAAGTTTAATTTTACGAAGGAGGCTCATTTCTTATTTGTGCATTCTTGGTGTAGGTAATATTTTATTTGAAAATTTCTTTTTTGAAATGGAAGTTGCTATTGAAAGGCGTTTATAATTTTATTTTATAGTTTTATATATCATAATAAGTTTGAACTTTTCATATATTTTAGAATTACATCCATATGCTTAATGTAATATTCACTGATATAAATTTTAAACTGATATAAATTTTTGATATGTGTCGTGATAAGTAAAATAATGAAGACTTTATAAGATAAGTCATTGCTTTAATTATTTTTAATGAGAATAATATTATACTCATTACCCAATTCCTAACTAGATTTGTTATGCATTATAAATTTTAAATTATTTTGATTACCTTTTTATATCAATAATTAAATTATCGTCTGCACAAATCTATTTTTGCCTGAAAATATTTTCCAGACTTTTCAAGTCATGAAATATAGATATCAGAAATTAATTAAATACATTTTTTAAATTTTGTGTACCAAAGAAATAATTTTGTACCGATCTTACTTTATTGTTTGTACAGTGGGATATGTGTGTTGTTAAAAAAAGATAGAGTATTTTAAAATTTTATAATTATTTTATCTTATAAGGAATTTTATATGTTTTTTTAGATATTTAATTTATGTATGAATTAAAATTCCAACGAGAAAATTAAAATTAAAACATCTATCTAATATATGCATACTAGTTAACAGTAGAACTCATTTTCCTCTAATTTTCTACATATTTATTAATAAACGTTCCTTTACAATCATGAATCATGAATTAATTTGGAAGAAAGAAAATATTCACTCAATTGTTTTGAATTATAAACTGATTATTTGCTTTTTATTTAAAAGTAAAATCCTTCTGTGGAAGAAAGGACTGGTTAAATACTAATTTGATATCAGATGTTCTATTGAGAGAATTATTTATTGTCACGGACCAATTTTCAATTATTGTTGAATTATACGAGGGTTTTTTTGCAATTTGAGTAAAATTTACCTATAATTGAATGAATTTCTAGCCAGTAAAAAACAGCATAACTTATTTTCAAATTTAATACTGAAATGCAAAGTTAGATATAATATAATACAAACGAAAAAAAAAATCCCGCAAATTTACAATTTTATTATATAGCGTCCTAAGGCATAACAAACTATCTTTAAAAACAAACTTTTCATAAATTTACGCATTGTAAATCTATTGAATTTGAATTCTGATTAAATTATTTCGGTGTTCTGCTAGAAAATCTCGATATATTAACTAATATTCAGCCGAAAATCCAAAGGTGTGAAAACGTATTTGCATTTCACATAAGACGATGAAATTGACGTATTTGTATTTGATGTAAAAGAAGAAAAATTCATATTTGTATTTAGAATAATAGGACGGATATGTCCTATTTTCATTTAACATCGTACGGCAAATGCTACATTTGCGCTTGACGCAAAGGAATGAAATTTTTGTTTTATCTCTGAGCATTGTTAACAAATGGGGAAAGAAGTATGTGAGCAATTATAAGGTGTCGAAGTGATCTAATGACTGAATTTCGGCTTTGAGGTAGGAAATTTCAAAATTATTTCTCGGGATCCAATTTTTCAAACGGATTATGTTATACGTAAAATTAAAATGTTTATTTGTCAGCAAGTCTTGATTGAAAAAAGATACGTCCGATAATAGCCTATTTGTTATTTCAAAATGATATAGCAATGTGAGTAAATTTAAGGATGCAATGAGTGTGATCTTATTTTAATTATATTAATATTTAATATTTAGTTATTATTTTTTGCCTTATTCTTCTAAATAATATTTTCCAGGCAAAGTTTATATTTTTTCTGGTATTAAAGTCGATGTTGTAATGAAAAATGCATTTAATAACAAAATTAGGTCCTGTTTTAAATTAAAAGATATATAAAACTTAACGTCTTAGAAAAATGTATCAATGGAAATGTCTAAGATACGAAAACGTAACTTCATATATAACAATAAATTTATCATAATCATAAGTGTATTTATGTTTAGTATTTCTTAAATATTCTCTCAGGTATATACATATAGTTCTAATATTTCTAATTTATTTCTTCAATAGGTTAGGTTAATTAAACAGTTTCTACAGAACAATTAACGCTTTATTTACAAAGAGTACTTTAAATTATCATACAAATCCGGACTATTTCTTTGTATTATGACAATTTTTCTAACAGTTCTTAAAAAAACACAAAGAGAATATTTTCAATGAAAATAAATAAATATCAAATAAAAATAACATTAAAAATATTTAATTATTAATTAAATTAATTAAGTCATTTCAATTAACTAATTTTTTATTCTCCTTCTTTGGATTTGTTCTGTACCAAAACTAAATTAATGGTTCAAAAATAAATTTCAAAAACTTTTGGTAAAATAATTCGGTAAATAATGGGTTAAAATACAATTTTGAATTGAATTTTAATACTTTCAAGCTTTTCCTTTAATGTCTTATTATTTTATAATTATTAGTATTTAGTACAAATGGATCTTAGGAATCTGAACTATTAAGGAATGACTTCTATCGGAATTCTGAGGTTCAGTTATATTATTGCAAATCCATGACTGTTTATATTAACTATATAGTAATTAATGTATAAGAAATATCATATTTTGTACACTTTATGTATTATTCAAAGCTGTTTTTTATAATTTAAACTGCAGTAAACGAATTCCCTTCCTTTTTTTCTGTTTTTACTATCTAAAGTAATAATACTAAAATTTTCATACTATGGATATTGAGATCTATCAATCCATCATCAATAATTCACAGAGCTCTGCAAAAGAGCATTTAATCGTTTTTCGTGATTATTACCATAATGATTGCTTCCTTTAATCGTTTACCGAGACATGTTGTTGTGGTAAAAACTTGAATCTGTTATTTGCGTGACTGCTGTATTTTGTATATAATCAACGTATACTAACATTTCAGTAAGCCAAAGTTCTTTAAATATTCTACTTAAATGCACATTTTGTTTCCCCGAAAAATGCTAATTTATAAAAGAAGAATTCAGATTTCATATTGATCATTCATCATCAAATATTATTTTTATATGCATAGATGCATACGAAAAACTTTGCTAAAAATCAGATTTCTTTCATTTCGGTTATTGATAGAATATGGATGTAAAGTTAATTAGAAGAATGAATCTGGAATATTTTTTATAAAACTTCTACCTAATTTATTGGAGAAAAATCAAATTTCATGTTTCATACTTTTCACATAATGTGTAAATATTTGGGAATGCTTGCAGCAATATAGAATCTATGTATCCAACTTTGTAACTTTTCTATTTGCTTAGATTCTTTAAAACTAGAATTATTGAAAAGATGTCTAGAAATTCGTATTCTTTAATTCAATTCATATTTATCAGCTGAAAAATTCGTGTAAAAATCATTTTAAAAGAAAGAAATTAATCATTATGGTATTTGAATTGCAATTCATAATGACAGCATCAACAATTCATAATGACGTCATTGCATCATTACATCATTCTTGGAGATCCTATTAATAAACTTCCTATTCAACTATTAGTAGTAGGTAGGTATAAGTAGTTTAGTAGATAATCTAAAAAATAAGAATTATTTGAATTATAAATGTCTATTAGCTATTCTGTTCCCTCACAATGATCTTAATCTGTAAGCAGCAACTTCAAATATTCCATTTCGGAATATTTTTTTGTTTTTCAGTTTAGTTTAGTCACATTATGCCTTCTTTTTATAGCAATTCTAGTGTTTATTTGCAGCGGACTTTGAAATTTATGTTCTCCTTTAGATGACAAAAGTTATATCAAAACTAAAACCTTCAACTTCAAGCTTATGTGACATGACTACAAAAAGGATTTGACTATGCTAGATAGTTTAGCATGAATTTAGTCCGTTTGCACTGAGGTTCTGAGGTAAGAAAGAATTTCAAACTTGAAGTTTTCCAGCCTCAAAGTAAAGGTTATGAGGTAAAATATTTGCTATAACATTCCAATCCAAGTACAATAATAACAACATATGAAGTTAGTATCACTCCAAATTCAAGGGCTCTGGACATTTGCTTTCAGTATTTCATATATTTGTTGCATAACATATGTTTCATATACATCTGTCTTATTTTTAATTCTATTTGTTGTTTTTTATGGAAGATAAAAAATAACAAAGTATCAAAGAGGGCTTACAGAAGTTGACAACGCATTACATAAAGACATCACATACAGAATAGCTACTCACACATCAAATTCGCTTGCACAACTTTTTACAGGGAATCACATTCATACACCTCATAGATAGAGCAGATAAAGAACAAACATGCCAAGACAGGGACTCGAACGCTGGAAGCTCAGATCAAGGGGAAGACGATCTATCCCTATGCCAGAACGTCGACTCTAAGTGCTATTGGCAATATAAAAACCTCTTTTTAGAGGAATTTTCTTTCCATTTCAACCATAATATATCGTAAAATTGCTTTATGTCTGTTTGTCTAATTTAACATTTAAATTTGTAAATGACTCTGCGATACATCATGTATATTATTAGCCAGTTTTCATTTGATTTTTACCATTAATTTATTCTAACATTAATAGCTCCAAAAATATCAGTTTTGATAAATCATTATTTTTTTTTAATTTTTCCCTCCACTGCTATTATTTTAACTAACCTGTAAATGTAACTTAAAAGTCAATCCTACTTTTGAAG
Source organism: Argiope argentata (assembly GCA_026289955.1). Lineage (NCBI taxonomy): Eukaryota > Metazoa > Arthropoda > Arachnida > Araneae > Araneidae > Argiope > Argiope argentata. The sequence continues at coordinate 1,835,265 of JAOUZG010030961.1, read as the reverse complement.
TAAAATCATTAAAACTAGCTGAATTAAAAGCTGATAGAAAAGTTATAAGTTAATTAAAAAACTGAAAAGCAACTGACATAGAACTTGATTTGAAACGGAAAGCAATGGCGTCTCCGAGTGTCCAATATCCCTTCGGTCTAAAACGAATACGACCAAGCATTCTCATCTTGGCAAAAAACCTATTAACTGTTTTTTTTTTGTATTAGAAATATCGACTTCAATCTAATCTGCTGAAGTTTACAATAAAGTTTAGCTCACGTTTATGTCGAATATTCTCTTAGAAAACAGAGAAAACTGAAGAATATTTGATAACTAGCTCTCAGAAAAATTCTGATTTTACGAATTAGTTTGAGGCTCATTCGGATAATTTGGATTGCCAAAAAATTATATAATTGGATAAAGCTATGAAATTAAGTAAAAAAAATGGAAAAATGGGTTTTTAACTGAGAAAATTAAATTTAACAAATCTAAGATATACAGGAAAGCATAATTGCAAAATTAACATAAGAAAGAGACAATACAAATATGAAATACATTTTTTCTCCGTCATGTATCATCATCCCGAGTGAACATGAAGTCAAAAAGTTCTAAATTTTCCCTTAAGCTTTCATCACACAGAAAACCGTATTTTACGACAAATTTTCGAACGTCATGTTTTTGTAATGATTGAATTTGCTGATTCTAAAGGGCAGCCCACCCACTGAAATTCAAGTATCTATTATATTTGTAATTGTGTCATTCAAAATGTTTGAGTGATTGTCTAGAGTCTGTCTTTTAAATGTAAAATTAAAATTTTAAAAGAACAAAATCTTATGTTCTTGCTTCCGGAGTACTATATTCTAAACCACACATTTAAACTATGCATGGAAGCTTCCACCCACTGCTACTATTATTTTTTAGCTTTGTCATTCAATTACTTCCCAAAAGTCATTAATGTAATCAGGATTAGGATAATTGGAGTTCTACTGTACCTTAAATTAATGATTGTATTTTCTTACATTTGTGTACAGATCCTCGAAAATACGGAAGAAAAATCTTGAGTGTTGTGGTTTTACATTAAACATTCTTATTAAGATATTGAAAGAAGAATGGATATCATTTACACTTATTTCAGTAATTTTCTGCTCATATGACACTGGTTAAATGGACCTCTTATATTTTATTTTGGATCCACTACTTATCTTAAGGAAAAGTTAGCTATTCACTGTCATGCTTATTTAATATTATAGTATGAATTTTTCTTCAAAGCATCGATTCCTTTGAAAACAAACCATTAATTAGGTTCAATATAACAGTTCTGGGCATTTTAGTATGTAAAATTTAATTATTTTATTTAATATAAAGAATCTAGTTATTTTATTTCAAACGAAGAATCTATTTATTATTATTATTTAGTAACTATTTGTTCTAATCTATAAATAAATATTGCGAATTTAAGTAATCAAAAATAAAATACTATTTGTTTTAGTTATACAGGGTGTTGCCAAATTCGACCGACAAATCCAGAGGGATAATAGTATGCATCAAGATGATTAAGAATCTCTATACAAGATAGGGATTTTGCAATTTCCACCCACTAACAACATTCAGTGGGTGGAAATTGCAAAATTATAGACAGTAAAAAACTTATAGGAAACTATAATAAATTAATAAAAAATAGCAAATGATGCTTCACCTTGTGAATTTTTTTTAAGTGAAAGTACTTTCTTGTAAGTTACATGCCGATTTGATAATATTCAGGGAGCCGAAAATTACTGAAAAAGAAACAGAATTTAATTTGCCAAAATATTAAAACTTGAAGAAACATAAAAGCTTCAAACTTAATGAAATTTAAATTCTTTCATTTAATATAAGCATGTAATTTGAAAACCGAGAAGTTTTAAATATTTTCAAGAAAAACTAATATGAGCACAAGAAAAAGTCGCTGCAATTTTGGTATCAATGTTTGCAAAGGATATCGGGAAAATCGAAAGATAAATTCAGAGAGGAGATGGTAGGTATTAAGAAAATGAAAAATTACCAGAAAACGTAAGGTCGCAGTTAACTTTTTCCAGTGAAAGATCACAAAAACAGACTCCGAAAAGACGGTGAGTCTGGTAAAGAGAATGATCATGTGAATGCGAGGAATAGAAACAAGGTAGTCGAGAAGGCTTCTCGAATGTAAATTTTTCATGCATTCTGGAAAAATTAAAGAAGCAAGCAATATTAATGAGCATTACTCAATTGATTATTGTTGAACTTAGTTTTGAATAAAAATGCCAGATTTTACAAAAAAAAATGCGTTGGTGCACCATCATGCGTTAACCAAATGTTCCTGTGTTCTGTACAATAAATCTGGAGGAATGTTCTACAAAAAAACAAGGTGCTTTACGTCATTGAAATGTTCGGCAGAAGATACGATGCCAATAGATAACTCTGTCCAGATGTTAATATTAAACCTCTGTTGTGCGTTAGACGAGATAGAATTGTGAGGATTTTCGAATGACCAAATATGGGCATTGTGCGTGTAGAAGTTACCTTCTTACATAAAGCAATATTCATCTGAGAATAAAATTCCAGAGGAAAAGTGTGTATCTTCCTCTGTGGCATCAAACATTCAGCTTGTAAATTCCACCCGAAATTTTCCATTGAAAAACTGTAACTGCGACCTTATGTTTTCTGGTAATTTTTCATCTCCTTATACTTACTATCCCTAATCTGAATTTATTTTTCGAATTTGACAATACTATCTGCAAACATCGGTACCAATATTACAGCAATGTTTTCTCTTGCTCATTTTAGTTTTTTGGAATATCTTAAAGACACATTAGTTTTCAAACTCAATATCAAATTAAATATCAAATTAAAGAATATGAAATTCCTTACATTTGCAAGCTTTTATTTTTCTTCAAGTTTTAATATCTTTGGAAATACAGGTTATAAACTAATTTTTCGTTTTCAGTTATTTACGACCTCCTAGGTCATCAAATCGGCATGTTACCTACGTGAAAAAAACTTTAAAGAATGTACTTTTACTTTTAAAAAGTTCATAGTTGAATCATCATTAGTTATTTGTTTATTAATTTATTTCAATTTCCATTAATTCTCGGACTCTATATTTTTGCGATTTTCAACCACTAAATGTCGCTTGGTGATACTTTGCTCTTTTGATAACAACTACCACATATCTGAATTTTCAGATCGAATTTATCAACAGCCTATATATA
>JAOUZG010030961.1:1809989-1820715 GCA_026289955.1 Argiope argentata | reverse complement strand
TACATTATATAATTACTGCATTACACAATTACTACATTAAATAATTATTAAATTATATAATTACTACATTACAAAATTATTACATTATATAATATACTATATTACGAAATTGCTACATTGCAAAATTGCTACATTACATAATTACTACATTACAAAATTACTACATTATATAATTACTGAATTACTTATAGAAAACTACATTACAATCTTATATATTTACTACAACCTCTCTTCTATATCTCCCATACCAGTTGCAATCGGAAAGGATGAACGAATATTTCAACGTTTCAGAAAGTTATCGAAATGTGCTGAGATTTTTAACGTGAAGTATGCATTTAGATTATGATGGTAATCACCAACTTATTATAGGTCATTAAATCTTACATTCAAATTTCATCTTTAACAAAAACGAGGAAAACTGGGCTTAAATAGTTATTTCAAAGATACTATTTAATAACATAGTTATATGTAACAATCCGGTCTTCTACAGAATTAATTTGATATACTCTTATATCCAAAATAACCTTGTAATTTCGCTGCTTACAATGATTTTTTATATGTTTTTTATATGTTTAAATTGATGTGATGAAGATGTTTAAGAAAAATATTCTAGGTTTTAATACTGAATAGCTAATTTTCACTGTTATGAATTGCATTCGTATCATTTAAACACAGTATTTTTTTTAAGAATTTTTCACAAAATACATTTTTAATAGTCTTCATAATTGCAAATGATTGATTTTTCCAACTAATGTTTCTACAGAAATAAGATATCAAGTATTATATATTGTTTATTGTATTTTTAAGATCTTTTCATGTGTCTTTTCATGTATCTTAAGATCTTTTCAGTCAATTGTGATTATTCCACAGCAAATACGATGTTATACTCCTTTTTTGTACAAAAAAATTATTAGGAAAAAAACATCTAACATGTAGAAACCTCCCAGACAAACTTGTTATTCAGTTTATGAATTCTTCCGTCTTTTCAGTCCACTTGTAAGCTAGCTTAATATAGCCGGGCATATAGCATAGCTTAATATAGCCGGGGGTGCCGACCATTTGATATTCTCAAGCTGCGGCAGCTTCGGTTCTATGACGCAGAGTAATTTTAGATGAATCTCCAAAAAAAGTTATTATACTTAGTATTCAACGCATCCAGCTCATTTTAATATAACTTGCCTTCGATAACTTGTCACCGCATCCAGCTCATTTTAATATAACTTGTCTTGTAAATCGATGATTTTTGCTTAATTAAATATTTAAGGAACTTATTTGTGATTTTAGAATAGTTAGCAGTTTTTATTATTAGTTTGTAGCTGGCAGTAAGTTATTTTTAATATTTGCATTGTTTTAAATACTGCAGTTTTATCGATAGTTTTTAAGAGGCATTTTTCTGTTGGTTTCCGTGAAAATTTAAGCTATTAATCTAAACTATTAACAACTAATTTACAATATTGTTTTAATTATACGAACTTTGACAATTTTGATTTATAAAAATAAATCCCCCAGTCTGGGCTTTTTTCTCATAACATCTAAATATTAAGAATAAACTCAGTACAGAGACGAGATTAATTTGATTCATGAGATTATTTTTATTCATCGATGCTCGCTTCAGCATTGCACTCAATTGCGTTTATTTTATATGAATATTAATTTAATTCTTTTTCTGTAAGTAATACTTCAAGCATTTCCAACAGCTAATGAAATAGTACTAGTGTTGTATGCTATAAAAATTAGGAGAAGGCGATATCAATAATTCTACTTGGCTTTCATGAATATTTCTGCCTGTAAATAATAAAGCGCAAATCTTTTTCGACAAAACAATCAAAAAATTGATTATGGAGCTTTATTACAGATTGTATTGGTATCAGTATGGTTTAATAAAAATGCAAGATGTGCATAATAAATTGATATTTTATTAATATTCATTAATGCGCAATATTAAATTAGAATATTTAGAGCAAATTTTGTTGTTTTGCCGATATAGATTGCTTCCGTATCTTGTTTTTGTACACATATTTTGCAAAAAAAAATGAATGATTTTTTTAATTTCATTTGCTGATGTGCGGATATCGACTTCAATATTATACATGAAAAAAAGAAAGAAATCGATAATTTCATTCGAAAGAGAGTCACATTTATCCACATATTGGAATTGTTTTGTAACTACTCCTTGTTTCTTATGTATTATTAAATGAATACTGTTTATTAACAACAGATACAGTCTATTTGCATATGATCTTTGGGGATTTTTTGGCAATTAATCGCTGGAATGAGATTAATACACAAATTCCAGGAAACAATTTGTATTTTGAACACTTTTTACGATACATTAAAACCAAAATTTAACAAAGAGCCATGATTTCAACCACAAAATCACATACCAAATTTTTGTCATACCCAATTTAAGTCATTGTGTTTTTGAGTAATCTTGTTTACATGATTAAGGAATGCTGTTCAAAAAATGGTGAATATCTTGAGGAAATTAATAATTTGATACCAATCTAAACAACAGACGTCAAATATGAGTATTAAAGATTATTTATCAAAATTTCATTTCTTAATTATTATGTTAATTTATATTCGCTCAGTTAGGTGCACTCTGAATAAATTTCTTTCAAAATTCGATTTAAAAAATCTACAAATTTAAAGAACAGATAATATACTAAGCTTCACCCATGTAGTTTAAATGTATTTTAAGATAACTTTTTTCATAAACAGGCTTATAAAGAGCCAGGCATAATTTCACAATTTCAAAAATCCGTTTTTATTATTTAGGGAGGGTTGAAACGTGAAGATTCGTCACAATCTTGATTTAGGGTTTTCTGACAATTGATTCTTTAAATATTTTAACAAGCATTTTAACATTTTATAGAGTAAGAAAAAATATATCTTCATTTGTGAAAATTCATATATATTGAAAATCTTCGGTTTATTAGATTTCTACTGATGAAATTTAGTTTTATGATTTTTTCTACTGATATAATAGTTTTCGTGTTAACAAGTCTGTAGCCTACAGTTTTGACTCCCCCAGACTTCAATCGCATCATTTGAATAAAAAAACTCTAATAATTTGGTTGATAAATTATCATAACTCTGATGTATTGTTTAGATAACATGGTAACCGGCCAGTTTCTATATTCTTCTTTCCTAAGTACAATTCTAAACTTTGATGCTTGTCTCCATTAATCAATAGTGTAGCGTAAAAATGGTCATTACAATAATCAGTTCGATAAATTTAAGACCTCAATGTGCATGAAATCGCAATAGAATAAAAGTAGCAATTTTATAAAAAGTAAATTTGGTTAGGAAGGATTGACATATTAAGACCATCGTCTAGTGTTGACGGATATTATAACCACAATTCTATTGAATAGCTTACCCATAAGATAAATATCTCGTATTATAATGATGTAAATGTGCTTTTTTAATTTTTTTTAATAAAAAAGTACTTTAGCAGCAGACATTTCGTTACAATTAGCAAACAAAGACTCTTATTTAAATATTTACAATTAAACATTTAACAAAACAATTATGTCACAGTAATTATTTAATGTAAGTAGTAATTATTATTATTTTAGAAAGAAAACATTTGGCTAAAGGTTAATACAATAATTTTATTTAAACATTTTATATATTACAATATTTTTTACTTTGTAATCCGAAAGTTATTTACAAACTTTACCGAAATTGTGAAGGTCAAATCCAAGCCAGGAAACAATTAGGAATATTCTAGAAAAAAAATTATAAGAATTGGTAGTCTTCATAACAATATTGGTAGAACAAACAAAGCAAAATAAAATTTGATGTTTTAAATTTATCAAATGTTCTGTAAAAATGAACAAAACCAAAAGATACGTGGTTTTCTGTTATAGGTGACAAAGCAGGGGGAAGAGAAAAACTGATGCGGAAGTGAAGTAGCGCACACTTGAGTCCTTGTATTGCGTGAGGATATGAATTACAGAATCAGAAGTTGCTTTTGCTTTAATTTTCCTTAAAGACATTAGTGTTTCATTTTAGGACATTATTATCTCAAATAGAGTATATGAGACAATGTTGATGATTTGTGTGTGTTTTTCACTTCAGAATGCTTTTTTCACTTTTGACTATTATTATGTGGATAAATAATAAAAAAATAACACTTTTATTTTTTTTATTTTAATTACTTCTTCATCATTGAATATTAAAAATTTAAGTGGTTAGAATACGATTGCCTTTTCTTGCATATTCAAAATTATTGAATCTATTAATTCATCACATTAATTATTAATTTACAAATTTTTCGGATCATTTGAGAAACGGTATATATTTAAACAATACTTAAAGAAAACTAGTGTAATTTTGGGAATGCAATTTATTGCCGGTAAATATTTAAATTTCTTGTTTAAACTAGTTCTCAATTTTTGAACTATTAAAAAAACAGGTAAATGGAATTCTAATTTCCATACCAACTCGCTTCGTCTAACAAAAAATATTTTGGGAAAGATACATTTTATTACAATAAATTTTTTATTTCATTGTCTTTAGTTTATTCAAAATATTTAATTTACAAATCAGATAGATAAGATTTGAAAAGATTAAAAATTCTTTTTCTAAAATTTTTTTATTAATAGATTATAATTAATCATTCGATAATGATGTTAAACTGGAAAAAAATTAGGATTTTTCCATTCACACTACCCTGCAAAAAAATGAAGTTGTCTATATTCCTTGACATAAATTTGCTATTACCTGACTGAACAATAAGTGTAATAAAAACTCATCAGTAAGATACGTCAGAAAGCATCAATATGTCAGTTGAACTATTATTGTATTTTCAATAAGCGAGATAGAATTATCTATAGTTGGGATAAAATCTGAGATTTATGATCAAATTCCTTAATATTAAGAAATTAAAACAATGATTTTGGGGTGTATGATATATATATATATATATATAGTATCTACTTAATTTTTTCATATTTGCAGGATATGTTTAAAATACCAAACAATCTAAATGTCTATATTCTTTGTAACAAATACGATGCTGTTATTCATTATACTAATGTGAAAATAATAAAATAGTTGAAAAAATACGCCGTTTTTGATTTGTCAGTATAATTTCTTATAACTTGTTTTTTCGTTTAAGTTTATTTTTGAAAACCGTTTTCTTAAGCTAGTTTTATCTAATTAGCAAATTCCTGAAAGCCATGTTTATTCCTGACTAAATACAACAGCACTTTTGTGTTATAAGTTATTTTGCTTTTCAGTTGAATCGACAACCAAGCGATTCCAAATAAAGAAAATTATTATTGTAATTTATTAAAAAATAAAAATTGAATAAATTTTTTAACTCCCAAATGACATAAAACACAAGCAAGTTTATGCTCTCTAGTATCAAGTATCATGTGTAACAAGTTACTGTTCGGGGCATTGCATCGATTTGGGGTGACATGGTACCCCCCGGGTGAGACCTTTCTCGGGGAAACAAGAGTTGAAAAGGGGAGAAAACACATTCACCTTCTCCAACAACACATGATTATAGTTATCACAAAGTTATTAGTCAGACATTGGGTCGCAATAACAGGTGGCGCTGTGTATGGAGATGGCTGTGGCCGAACACAATGAATCTTCACACACACTATGAGTTTCTATGGCAACGCATGTGACCAGCTGCGTCTACCTGTCGTGCAGCCAAGTGGAACTACCAAGAGCAGATTGCGCAGGTGAGACGATGCGTGACATCAAGTAGAGCCACTCTCGCTTACATCGTCTCTATAAATATAATCGGACACCAATGAAAATGTATGTAAATGAAACACAAAACTCATTACAATTTCTACCAATTCAGCGTTAAATTGAGACCAATAAAAGTAGCTGATAGGATTACGAAGAGCAATTGCTTTGCGATTAGACAAAGGAAGTTTTTTGATTACGTAACTCACATAGGCAGTTTTCAGAAACTTTTAATTTGTGCTGATGGAAGAAATAATAAATTGTAGAATCATAATTCATTTTTAGTAACTACATGTCGCCTAATATATGTAAATGAAACACTTGACACAGTCCGTTTGTTGCAATTCAGTAATAAATTCAGGCCAATATAAAATAAATAAAGGGACATAGCAATAAGCCGTAGTTTTATCGTTTCCTTATTTTATTCAAAATAATAATTTTTCTAAATTTTAAAAATTATTATTTTTATTAAAGGGGAGAAACTATTCAAAAAGTAGTTTTTAGGAATTTTAAATGTAGAACGATGATAAATTATTGACATAATACTTAAGGTAAATTTACAAATTTTTTCTCAAATATTATTAGTTATGTAAGAAATAAAATCCAAAAAATGCGTGTAATTAAAGCATACAACTCATTTCGAATTTTTGAGCTTTGCAATAAAATTAATTTAATAAAGATAGTTTATTTCAGTCTTTTGTACAAAATAGGGAGAAAGATAAATGGGGAAGAAAGGGTTTCATTATTTATCATTCTTTGACTTTAAAAAGGATTAATTTTCAATGATATAACACCATATTAAATTCTTTATTGCTTTTATATAAACTATTAAGTTATTAATTCTATAACATTGAAATATCAAAAAATAGGAAATGAAACTAAAAATTTATTGTATTTTTTTCTAATTTCGTCCCTAAATAAAGTCTAATAACACGAGCTCACTTTGGAACAGGAATTTAAAAAAGTACAAATGGACCAAGCAGTTATCGAAATAAACAAACTTTTAAGTATTCAAAAATCAACTGCATAAGTTTTCCGATTAAGTCGCTGGTAATTTCATTTTTTTTTTGTTTTGTTTTGTTTTAAACAAGAGATTGACTTTATAACTGGGGCAGTGAAAATATTCCTTTTTTAAAATTTTTATACAAGTGATTTGAATCAGGAGACTAGGGATAAAACAAATAAAACAATCGGAAATTGAAGGAACATGAAAAGTTTAAAATTATATTATCAGATTTATACATTTCATTTGCAAACTTCTGAAATTGGGAAATTTCTTACCTTATAAAAACAAAAATAAATTTGAATTCTCCTAATATAGAAAATGTGAAAATCCATCTAATATTTAAAAATTATACATGTTTCCCAAAAAAATCCTTTAACGGTTTTTAAAGTAAGTCAAAAATAAAGAAATAAGTAATTTTTACAATACAACATAGCATTGAAAAAGCAAATGGAAATCATTAGAAGGGAACTTCATCGATAAATTTTACAAAATAATTACAGAAAACGTATTTAACTCACTGAAGGGAGTCCATATTATTTTCGATTTGGCGTATCTTAAAATTATCCACAATTATAAATCATTTAAAATTTTCTCATATTTTTACAATTCCGTATTAAATCTATAATACTGCATTGTTGAAATTCAATTCCTTTTTTTTCTGTCCTACATTTAGTTTTAAAACGTTTAAAGAATTATACTCATTTGCTGAAATAATGCCTGCGATTGGTTTTAAAAGTATCACCATGTCTTTGATTCTGGCCCTAAAATATCCCTTCCATTTTAGTGAAGAATAATTATAATAGACATATCCCTCGCTTTGAAGCTATAAATAAGGATAACTCAAATTATCATTCTTAACTTAAATACTTTAATTTGACATTTTATTATTCAAGTTAATTCTCGTAAAAGTAATTAACAGATGCTAAGTAAAAGAATGAAATGGAAAAGTATTCAATGTAGAATGTTTTAAAACCTCATTCGAAAATTTTTGATATTCAATAAATTTATTCAGTTTTAAAACTATTGCCACGAAAGTAGTCCAATAAATTTTAACAGAAAGGTCTCAATCCTCAAAATCCTCAAAAATTGTCCTCTATTTGGTGAGAGTTTTGCGGTTTCGATACAAACTGTAGCAACAGTATCCATTTCGAGAGTCATAATAGATTGGCAGATGAAATATTTTTACCTAAATTAAGCAAACTAGATTTCATACTTTCTTAAAATATTCTGAGACAACCTCATTCTAAGCTGCATTGCAAATGTGAAAAATCTTGGAAGAACACAGTTACCACTGACATAATAAATTAATTCTTGTTGAATAAGAATGTGAAATGGTTTCGTGAATGCTAAAGTTAAAGTATCCCATTGTCAGATTTGTTAAGAAATCCGTGTTATTCGAATGTGAGTTACACGGAACAAAGTTGTTCAAAGAAGGAAACAGGCTCATAAAATTAAAAATGTATAATTGTTTTGTAATTACATAGTATTATATAATTATTCATTACAAAAAACTTTAATAAGATATTTATGTTACATAAAGTAATGTTAAATTAAGAATTAAACGAATAGAAAATTTATCAGTATGAAAGTTCTAATGAGAATTGAATACTTGTTGTGTATGCAAAATAATAGGGTTTTTTTTATTATTTTTAATTCGTTGTTATACAACCATACCACATATCATAATTTTTTCATATTTTACAATAAGAAGAAAAAAATTTCTCAAAACAAATGAAAAATAGTTCTTTTTTTACATCTAATATGAATGTAAGATTGCATGTTGATGATGCCTTATGTGAAAGAAAAGATGGAAATATTCAATATTCGTCATGAAAAATGATATAGATGATGTTTCTTGTTAAGCGGCGATTTTTAAAAACTTTTTCACGTATGTTTTACAACTTTTCAAACCTTTTAAAGTTCGGGGGGGGGACATGCTTTGGGCATTATATTTCTCTAACTGTCAGTTGGCTTATCTGGCAAGGGAACACTTTGATTTATTGAAATGAAATTTAGTATATGGACTTTACACCATATTTTCAGATTTCTATCAAATTTTAAGTGAAAATCAATCAAAAGGAAATCTGTTTGTCTCGATATTTGAATAATTGCCAAAACGATAATTTCAAAATGAAGAAAGTTGGATGGAGGAAATTTGATACACAGATATAACATCTAAAGTATATATATGTCTATTAAATTCGTGACCAGACATGCCAAGGTGGTGACATTTTATCGTTTTGTATTTTCACGAAAGCATATAAACGCAATGACTTAAATATATAAAATTTTGTATTATTTTCTAGAATTAGAATCCGAGATTTAGAGGAATTCTTCATATTTCAACTCCCTTAGTTAGAAAAAAAATTGAAATTTTGTCTATCTGTCTGCGAACACGATAACTCAATAACGTTACGAGGAAGAGAACTGAAATTTAATATTTTATTTATATGACATTTGTAGATTTGAATCAAATTTTAAAAAGATGTATCCTGAAGAAACCTGACTGTCCAGTTGTTTGAATACGATAAAACATGATAATAAACGCAAAATTCTTGACGATAAAACACGATAATAAACGTAAAATGCATGATAAATAAAAGTTGATACAGAAGTTTAGGATATATAATGTAAATCAATACAAAAGTTTTAACTAAATCCCTCAAAAGGATAGCCGTCTATCCTTCTGTAATTTCGGAAGCAAGTGCGATCATTCCAAAACGTGATAACTTAGATAAAGAAAATGTATATGTGATCATGCAATTTATGTTGTAGTTATCTCTTAAATTTTGGTTTCAATCAAAAAAGAAAAATTGTCCAAAATTCGGATCCACCATTCGATTTTCCGGTACTTGTGAATTAAACGCATAACAGCAATCAATTTTTTAAGATTACAAATTATGTTTTGTAAAAATAATAGATTCAGGCCAAAGATTTATCTTTCGTAATTATTGTTCGCCATTGCCATACGATTGATACACATGTAGTGTCTTTCTTTACTATACTACGAAACATGCAATTCTCATTTGTAAAAATACAAATCTGGAGATTAGTGACGTAAACGATCTTTCCTAAACTCACAATTTCAAGCAATGGGGAGGGTAGCATATTTAATAAAGAGAACGAGAGAAAATTTTGGGTAAGCCAGTACCACTGCTGAATGATTTTTTTAATAAAATTAAAAGAAAAGTTTCCAATAAGACTAATTCCGGCAGAAGAATGAATATTAGTTTATGATAAAAATTATTTTTCACCATCGCTAGTAAGCATTATTAACCGGAAACTTTTCCTTGTTTGTAAAGCAAGAAAACATTTCAGGTTTCTATTACCACTCTCTTATTTTTCTTCAGCAATATCTTGATATCTCTTCTGCATATTTGTTTGGATTCAGTTGTTCTTACTGTCTTATTTTAATAAGGAGAATCTTCAAAAACCGCCTAATGCTGAATTAAACATTTATGTTGCATATCACATAGATGTTAAGACATTAAGTACTTATTTCTTTTCATGTTATTCAAATTCTCCTAATTTCATATCGAAAGTAAAAGAGTCCTTAAAGAATCTCGCTAATTCGAATAAAATTATGTATTTTATTACAGTTCGTTCTGTATGAAAATTTCATTTTTTTCTGGGATCTGGGTTGTAAAAGAGGCGTATTGTATATCAAGAACTTAGTTTTTAAAAGTAGTAATTGTCGATATATATGTTAATATATCCCACTTCTCTTCTTAAAAAATTATTTGAATTCAAACAAATCTTGCAAATTTATTTTTTAAGACAAGGGAAAAAATACTTTCAACAATTAATTCAATTAATTAAAAATTAACTTGAATTTTGATTTTTTTAGCAGCAACTTCAGGAGAAATTATTTTAGAAGAAATATTTTTAAACCATCTTAAAATTAATAATTTTTTAATGATATCAATTGCCATTCAGCGCAATATTTCTTTCTACATTGTGGTTAAAAATTAAACGCATTAAACTAATGTTCACTTTGAACTACTC